>CACRXK020014638.1:0-12906 GCA_902702795.2 Paramuricea clavata
GTTGCGTTTGACCGAATAGCATTATTTGCAGCAATGTGCAAAAGTAAGTTTTTTCCAACATTTTGTCATATCTCACGAACTATTGAACCAATCGAGCTGAAACTCAGCGCGTTGTGCTCAACAGGTTGCGTTTGACGGAATAGCACTATTTGCTGCAATGTGCGAAAATAAGTTTTTCCCAACATTTTGTCATATCTCACGAACTATTGAACCAATCGAGCTGAAACTCAGCGCGTTGTGCTCAACAGGTTGCGTTTGACCGAATAGCACTATTTGCTGCAATGTGCAAAAATAAGTTTTTTCCAACATTTTGTCATATCTCCCGAACTATTGAACCAATCGAGCTGAAACTCAGCGCGTTGTGCTCAGCAGGTTGCGTTTGACCGAATAGCACTATTTACAGCAATGTGCAACAATAAGTCTTTTCCAACATTTTCTCATATCTCACGAACTATTGAACCAATCGAGCTGAAACTCAGCGCGTTGTGCTCAGCAGGTTACGTTTGACCGAATAGCATTATTTGCAGCAATGTGCAAAAATAAGTTTTTTCCAACATTTTGTCATATCTCGCGAACTATTGAACCAATCGAGCTGAAACCCTGCGCGTTGTTTTCAGCAGGTTGCGTTTGACCGAATAGCACTATTTGCAGCAATGTGCAAAAATAAGTTTTTTCCAACATTTTGTCATATCTCCCGAACTATTGAACCAATCGAGCTGAAACTCGGCGCGTTGTGTTCAGCAGGTTGCGTTCCACCGAATAGCACTATTTGCAGCAATGTGCAAAAATAAGTTTTTTCCAACATTTTGTCATATCTCACGAACTATTGAACCAATCGAGCTGAAACTCGGCGCGTTGTGTTCAGCAGGTTGCGTTTGACCTAATAGCACTATTTGCAGCAATGGGCAAAAATAAGTTTTTCCCACATTTTGTCATATCTCACGAACTATTGAACCAATCGAGCTGAAACTCAGCGCGTTGTGCTCAGCAGGTTGCGTTTGACCGAATAGCACTATTTTCTGCAATGTGCAAAAATTAGTTTTTTCCAACATTTTGTCATATCTCACGAACTATTGAACCAATCGAGTTGAAACTCAGCGCGTTGTGCTCAGCAGGTTGCGCTTGACCGAATAGCACTAGTTGCAGCAATGTGCAAAAATAAGTTTTTTCCAACATTTTGTCATATCTCACGAACTATTGAACCAATCGAGCTGAAACTCAGCGCGTTGTGCCCAGCAGATTGCGTTTGACCGAATAGCACTATTTGCTGCAATGTGCAAAAATAAGTTTTTTCCCAACATTTTGTTATGTCTCACGAAGTATTGAACCAATCGAGCCGAAACTCAGCGCGTTGTGCTCAGCAGGTTGCGTTTGACCGAATAGCACTATTTGCTGCAATGTGCAAAAATAAGTTTTTTCCAACATTTTGTCATATCTCACGAACTATTGAACCACTCGAGCTGAAACTCAGCGCGTTGTGCTCAGCAGGCTGCGTTTGACCGAATAGAGTGCTATTTGCTGCACTGTGCAAAAATAAGTTTTTTCCAACATTTTGTCATATCTCACGAACTATTGAACCAATCGAGCTGAAATTCAGCGCGTTGTGCCCAGCAGGTTGCGTTTGACCGAATAGCACTATTTGCAGCAATGTGCAAAAATAAGTTTTTTCCAACATTTTGTCATATCTCACGAACTATTGAAGCAATCGAGCTGAAACTCAGCGCGTTGTGCTCAGCAGGGGTTGCGTTTGACCGAATAGCACTATTTGCAGCAATGTGCAAATATAAGTTTTTTCCAACATTTTGTCATATTTCACGAACTATTGAACCAATCGAGATGACACTCAGCGCGTTGTGCTCAGCAGGTTGCGTTTGACCGAATAGCACTATTTGCAGCAATGTGAAAAAATAAGTTTTTTCAAAAATTTTGTCATATCTCACGAACTATTGAACCAATCGAGCTAACACTCGGCGCGTTGTGCTCAGCAGGTTGCATTTGACCGAATAGCACTATTTGCAGCAATGTGCAAAAATAAGTTTTTTCCAACATTTTGTCATATCTCGCGAACTATTGAACCAATCGAGCTGAAACCCGGCGCGTTGTGTTCAGCAGGTTGCGTTTGACCGAATAGCACTATTTGCAGCAATGTGAAAAAATAAGTTTTTTCCAACATTTTGTCATATCTCACGAACAATTGAACCAATCGAGCTGAAACTCGGCGCGTTGTGCTCAGCAGGTTGCGTTTGACCGAATAGCACTATTTGCAGCAATGTGCAAAAATAAGTTTTTTCCAACATTTTGTCATATCTCACGAACTATTGAACCAATCGAGCTGAAACTCAGCGCGTTGTGCTCAGCATGTTGCGTTTAACCGAATAGCACTATTTGCAACAATGTGCAAAAATAAGTTTTTTCCAACATTTTGTCATATCTCACGAACTATTGGACCAATCGAGCTGAAACTCAGCGCGTTGTGCTCAGCAGGTTGCGTTTGACCGAATAGCACTGTTTTTCTCCAATTTGCAAAAAGTAGTTTTTTCAACATTTTGTCATATCTCACGAACTATTGGACCAATTGAGCAGAAACTCAGCGCGTTGTGCTCAGCAGGTTGCGGGCGACCGATTAGCACTGTTCGTCTCCAATTTGCAAAAAGAAGTTTTTTCAACATTTTGTCATATCTCACGAACTATTGGACCAATCGAGCTGAAACTCAGCGCGTTGTGCTCAGCAGGTTGCGGGCGACCGATTAGCACTGTTCGTCTCCAATTTGCAAAAAGAAGTTTTTTCAACATTTTGTCATATCTCACGAACTATTGGACCAATCGAGCTGAAACTCAGCGCGTTGTGCTCAGCAGGTTGCGGGCGACCGATTAACACTGTTTATTTTCCAATTTGCAAAAAGAAGTTTTTTCAACATTTGGTCATATCTCACGAACTATTGGACCAATCGAGCTGAAACTCAGCGCGTTGTGCTCAGCAGGTTGCGGGCGACCGATTAGCACTGTTCTTCTCCAATTTGCAAAAAGAAGTTTTTTCAACATTTTGTCATATCTCACGAACTATTGGACCAATCGAGCTGAAACTCAGCGCGTTGTGCTCAGCAGGTTGCGGGCGACCGATTAGCACTGTTATTCTCCAATTTGCAAAAAGAAGTTTTTTCAACATTTTGTCATATCTCACGAACTATTGGACCAATCGAGCTGAAACTCAGCGCGTTGTGCTCAGCAGGTTGCGGGCGACCGATTAGTACTGTTATTCTCCAATTTGCAAAAAGAAGTTTTTTCAACATTTTTTCATATCTCACGAACTATTCGACCAATTGAGCTGAAACTCAGCGCGTTGTGCTCAGCAGGTTGCGGGCGACCGATTAGCACTATTCTTCTCCAATTTGCAAAAAGAAGTTTTTTCAACATTTTGTCATATCTCACGAACTATTGGACCAATCGAGCTGAAACTCAGCGCGTTGTGCTCAGCAGGTTGCGGGCGACCGATTAGCACTGTTATTCTCCAATTTGCAAAAGAAGTTTTTCCAACATTTTGTCATATCTCACGAACTATTGAACCAATCGAGCTGCAACTCAGCGCGTTGTGCTCAGCAGGTTGCGTTTGAGCGAATAGCACTATTTGCTGCAATGTGCAAAATTAAGTTTTTTCCAACATTTTGTCATATCTCACGAACTATTGAACCAATCGAGCTGAAACTCGGCGCGTTGTGCTCAGCAGGTTGCGTTTGACCGAATAGCACTATTTGCAGCAATGTGCAAATATAAGTTTTTTCCACATTTTGTCATATCTCACGAACTATTGAACCAATCGAGCTGAAACTCCGCGCGTTGTGCTCAGAAGGTTGCGTTTGACTGAATAGCACTATTTGCAGCAATGTGCAAAAATAAGTTTTTTCCAACATTTTGTCATATCTCACGAACTATTGAACCAATCGAGCTGAAACTCAGCGCGTTGTGCTCAGCAGGTTGCGTTTGACCGAATAGCACTATTTGCGGCAATGTGCAAAAATAAGTTTTTTCCAACATTTTGTTTATATCTCACGAACTATTGAAGCAATCAAGCTGCAACTCAGCGCGTTGTGCTGAGCAGGTTGTGTTTGACCGAATAGCACTATTTCCCATGCTGCAATTTGCAAAAATAAGTTTTTTCCAACATTTTGTCATATCTCACGAACTATTGAACCAATCGAGCTGAAACTCAGCGCGTTGTGCTCAGCAGGTTGCGTTTACCCGAATAGCACTATTTGCTGCAATGTGCAAAAATAAATTTTTTCCAACATTTTGTCATATCTCACGAACTTTTGAACCAATCGAGCTGAAACTCAGCGCGTTGTCCTCAGCAGGTTGCGTTTGACCGAATAGCACTATTTGCAGCAATGTGCAAAAATAAGTTTTTTCCAACATTTTGTCATATCTCACGAACTATTGAACCAATCGAGCTGAAACTCAGCGCGTTGTGCTCAGCAGGTTGCGTTTGACCGAATAGCACTATTTGCTGCAATGTGCAAAAATAAGTTTTTTCCAACATTTTGTCATATCTCACGAACTATTGAACCAATCGAGCTGAAACTCAGCGCGTTGTACTCAGCAGTTTGCGTTTGACCGAATAGCACTATTTGCTGCAATGTGCAAAAATAAGTTTTTTCCAACATTTTGTCATATCTCACGAACTATTGAAGCCATCGAGCTGAAACTCAGCGCGTTGTGCTCAGCCGGTTGCGTTTGACCGAATAGTACTATTTGCTGCAATGTGCAAAAATAAGTTTTTTCCAACATTTTGTCATATCTCACGAACTATTGAACCGATCGAGCTGAAACTCAGCGCGTTGTGCTCAGCAGGTTGCGTTTGACCGAATAGCACTATTTGCTGCAATGTGCAAAAATAAGTTTTTTCCAACATTTTGTCATATCTCACGAACTATTGAACCAATCGAGCTGAACCTCTGCGCGTTGTGCTCAGCAGGTTGCGTTTGACCGAATAGCAATATTTGCTGCAATGTGCAAAAATAAGTTTTTTCCAACATTTTGTCATATCTCACGAACTATTGAACCAATCGAGCTGAAACTCAGCGCGTTGTGCTCAGCAGGTTGCGTTTGACCGAATAGCACTATTTGCTGCAATGTGCAAAAATAAGTTTTTTCCAACATTTTATTATATCTTACGAACTATTGAACCAATCGAGCTGAAACTCAGCGCGTTGTGCTCAACAGGTTGCGTTTGACCGAACAGCACTATTTGCTGCAATGTGCAAAAATAAGTTTTTTCCAACATTTTGTCATATCTCACGAACTATTGAACCACACGAGCTGAAACTCAGCGCGTTATGCTCAGCAGGTTGCGTTTGACCGAATAGCACTATTTGCTGCAATGTGCAAAAAATAAGTTTTTTCCAACATTTTGTCATATCTCACGAACTATTGAACCAATCGAGCTGAAACTCAGCGCGTTGTGCTCAGCAGGTTGCGTTTGACCGAATACATTGCAATGTGCAACAATAAACTTTTTCCAACATTTTGTCATATCTCACGAACTATTGAACCAATCGAGCTGAAACTCAGCGCGTTGTGCTCAGCAGGTTGCGTTTGCAATGTTAAAAAATAAGTTTTTTCCAACATTTTGTCATATCTCACGAACTATTGAACCAATCGAGCTGAAACTCAGCGCGTCTTGAGCAGGTTGCGTTTGACCGAATAGCACTATTTGCTGCAATGTGCAAAAATAAGTTTTTTCCAACATTTTGTCATATCTCACGAACTATTGAACCAATCGAGCTGAAACTCAGCGCGTTGTGTTCAACAGGTTACGTTTGACCGAATAGCACTATTTGCTGCAATGGGCAAAAATAAGTTTTTTCCAACATTTTGTCATATCTCACGAACTATTGAACCAATCGAACTGAAACTCAGCGCGTTGTGCTCAGCAGGTTGCGTTTGACCGAATAGCAGTATTTACTGCAATGTGCAAAAATAAATTTTTTCCAACATTTTGTCATATCTCACGAACTATTGAACCAATCGAGCTGAAACTCAGCGCGTTGTGCTCAGCAGGTTGCGTTTGACCGAATAGCACTATTTGCTGCAATGTGCAAAAATAAATTTTTTCCAACATTTTGTCATATCTCACGAACTATTGAACCAATCGAGCAGAAACTCAGCGCGTTGTGCTCAGCAGGTTGCGTTTGACCGAATAGCACTATTTGCTGCAATGTGCAAAAATAAGTTTTTTCCAACATTTTGTCATATCTCACGAACTATTGAACCAATCGAGCTGAACTCAGCGCGTTGTGCTCAGCAGGTTGCGTTTGACCGAATAGCACTATTTGCAGCAATGTGCAAAAATAAGTTTTTTCCAACATTTTGTCATATCTCACGGACTATTGAACCAATCGAGCTGAAACTCGGCGCGTTGTGCTCAGCAGGTTGCGTTTGACCGAATAGCACAATTTGCAGCAATGTGAAAAAATAAGTTTTTTCCAACATTTTGTCATATCTCACGAACTATTGAACCAATCGAGCTGAAACTCAGCGCGTTGTGTTCGGCAGGTTGCGCTTGACCGTATAGCACTATTTGCGGCAATGTGCAAAAATAAGTTTTTTCCAACATTTTGTCATATCTCACGAACTATTGAACCAATCGAGCTGAAACTCAGCGCGTTGTGCTCAGCAGGTTGCGTTTGACCGAATACCACTATTTGCTGCAATGTGCAAAAATAAGTTTTTTCCAACATTTTGTCATATCTCACGAACTATTGAACCAATAGAGCTGAAACTCAGCGCGTTGTGCTCAGCAGGTTGCCTTTGACCGAATAGCACTATTTGCTGCAATGTGCAAAAATAAGTTTTTTCCAACATTTTGTCATATCTCACGAACTATTGAACCAATCGAGCTGAAACTCAGCGCGTTGTGCTCAGCAGGTTGCGCTTGACCGAATAGCACTATTTGCGGCAATGTGCAAAAATAAGTTTTTTCCAACATTTTGTCATATCTCACGAACTATTGAACCAATCGAGCTGAAACTCAGCGCGTTGTGCTCAGCAGGTTGCGTTTGACCGAATAGCACTATTTGCTGCAATGTGCAAGAATAAGTTTTTTCCAGCATTTTGTCATATCTCACGAACTATTGAACCAATCGAGCTGAAACTCAGCGCGTTGCGCTCAGCAGGTTCCGTTTGACCGAATAGCACTATTTGCTGCAATGTGCAAAAATAAGTTTTTTCCAACATTTTGTCATATCTCACGAACTTTTGAACCAATCGAGCTGAAACTCAGCGCGTTGCGCTCAGCAGGTTGCGCTTGACCGAATAGCACTATTTGCAGCAATGTGCAAAAATAAGTTTTTTCCAACATTTTGTCATATCTCCCGAACTATTGAACCAATCGAGCTTAAACTCAGCGCGTTGTGCTCAGCAGGTTCCGTTTGACCGAATAGCACTATTTGCGGCAATGTGCAAGAATAAGTTTTTTCCAACAATTTGTCATATCTCACGAACTATTGAACCAATCGAGCTGAAACTCAGCGCGGTGTGCTCAGCAGGTTGCGTTTGACCGAATAGCACTATTTGCAGCAATGTGCAAAAATAAGTTTTTTCCAACATTTTGTCATATCTCACGAACTATTGAACCAATCGAGCTGAAACTCAGCGCGTTGTGCTCACCAGGTTGCGTTTGACCGAATAGGATTATTTGCAGCAATGTTCAAAAATAAGTTTTTGCCAACATTTTGTCATATCTCACAAACTATTGAACCAATCGAACTGAAACTCAGCGCGTTGTGCTCAGCAGGTTGCGTTTGACCGAATAGCACTATTTGCTGCAATGTGCAAAAATAAGTTTTTCCAACATTTGTCATATCTCACGAACTATTGAACCAATCGAGCTGAAACTCAGCGCGTTGTGCTCAGCAGGTTCCGTTTGACCGAATAGAGTGCTATTTGCTGCAATGTGCAAAAATAAGTTTTTTCCAACATTTTGTCATATCTCACGAACTTTTGAACTAATCGAGCTGAAACTCAGCGCGTTGTGCTCAGCAGGTTCCGTTTGACCGAATAGCACTATTTGCAGCAATGTGCAAAAATAAGTTTTTTCCAACATTTTGTCATATCTCACGAACTATTGAACCAATCGAGCTGAAACGCAGCGCGTTGTGCCCAGCAGGTTGTGTTTGACCGAATAGCACTATTTGCTGCAATGTGCAAAAATAAGTTTTTTCCAACATTTTGTCATATCTCACGAACTATTGAACCAATCGAGCTGAAACTCAGCGCGTTGTGCTGAGCAGTTTGCGTTTGACCGAATAGCACTATTTGCTGCAATGTGCAAGAATAAGTTTTTCCAACATTTTGTCATATCTCACGAACTATTGAACCAATCGAGCTGAAACTCAGCGCGTTGTGCTCAGCAGGTTGCGTTTGACCGAATAGCACTATTTGCAGCAATGTGCAAAAATAAGTTTTTGCCAACATTTTGTCATATCTCACGAACTATTGAACCAATCGAGCTCAAACTCAGCCCGTTGTGCTCAGCAGGTTGCGTTTGACCGAATAGGACTATTTGCAGCAATGTGCAAAAATAAGTTTTTTCCAACATTTTGTCATATCTCACGAACTATTGAACCAATCGAGCTGAAACTCAGCGCGGTGTTCTCAGCATTTTGCGTTTGACCGAATAGCACTATTTGCAGCAATGTGCAAAAATAAGTTTTTGCCAACATTTTGTCATATCTCACGAACTATTGAACCAATCGAACTGAAACTCAGCGCGTTGTGCTCAGCAGGTTGCGTTTGACCGAATATCATTATTTGCAGCAATGTGCAAAAATAAGTTTTTTCCCACATTTTGTCATATCTCACGAACTATTGAACCAATCGAGCTCCAACTCAGCGCGTTGTCCTCAGCAGGTTGTGTTTGACCGAATAGCACTATTTGCAGCAATGTGCCAAAATAAGTTTTTTCCAACATTTTGTCATATCTCCCGAACTATTGAACCAATCGAGCTTAAACTCAGCGCGTTGTGCTCAGCAGGTTCCGTTTGACCGGAATAGCACTATTTGCTGCAATGGGCAAAAATAAGTTTTTTCCAACTTTTGTCATATCTCACGAACTATTGAACCAATCGAGCTGAAACTCAGCGCGTTGTGCTCAGCAGATACCGTTTGACCGAATAGCACTATTTGCTGCAATGTGGAAAAACAAGTTTTTTCCCACATTTTGTCATCTCTCACGAACTATTGCACCAATCGAGCTGAAACTCAGCGCGTTGTGCTCAGCAGGTTCCGTTTGACCGAATAGCACTATTTGTTGCAATGTGCAAAAATAAGTTTTTTCCAACATTTTGTCATATCTCACGAACTATTCCACCAATCGAGCTGAAACTCAGCGCGTTGTGCTCAGCAGGTTCCGTTTGACCGAATAGCACTATTTGCTGCAATGTGCAAAAATAAGTTTTTTCCAACATTTTGTCATATCTCACGAACTATTTCACCAATCGACCTGAAACTCAGCGCGTTGTGCTCAGCAGGTTGCGTTTGACCGAATAGCACTATTTGCTGCAATGTGCAAAAATAAGTTTTTTCCAACATTTTGTCATATCTCACGAACTATTGCACCAATCGAGCTGAAACTCAGCGCGTTGTGCTCAGCAGGTTACGTTTGACCGATTAGCACTATTTGCTGCAATGTGCAAAAATAAGTTTTTTGCAACATTTTGTCATATCTCACGAACTATTGCACCAATCGAGCTGAAACTCAGCGCGTTGTGCTCAGCAGGTTCCGTTTGACCGAATAGCACTATTTGCTGCAATGTGGAAAAATAAGTTTTTTCCAACATTTTGTCATATCTCACGAACTATTGAACTAATCGAGCTGAAACTCAGAGCGTTGTGCTCAGCAGGTTCCGTTTGACCGAATAGCACTATTTGTTGCAATGTGCAAAAATAAGTTTTTTCCAACATTTTGTCATATCTCACGAACTATTCCACCAATCGAGCTGGAACTCAGCGCGTTGTGCTCAGCAGGTTGCGTTTGACCGAATAGCACTATTTGCTGCAATGTGCAAAAATAAGTTTTTTCCAAAATTTTCTCATATCTCACGAAGTATTTCACCAATCGACCTGAAACTCAGCGCGTTGTGCTCAGCAGGTTCCGTTTGACCGAATAGCACTATTTGCTGCAATGTGCAAAAATAAGTTTTTTCCAACATTTTGTCATATCTCACGAACTATTTCACCAATCGAGCTGAAACTCAGCACGTTGTGCTCAGCAGGTTCCGTTTGACCGAATAGCACTATTTGCTGCAATGTGCAAAAATAAGTTTTTTCCAACATTTTGTCATATCTCACGAACTATTGCACCAATCGAGCTAATACTCAGCGCGTTGTGCTCAGCAGGTTGCGTTTGACCGAATAGCACTATTTGCTGCAATGTGCAAAAATAAGTTTTTTCCAACATTTTGTCATATCTCACGAACTATTGCACCAATCGAGCTGAAACTCAGCGCGTTGTGCTCAGCAGGTTGCGTTTGACCGAATAGCACTATTTGTTGCAATGTGCAAAAATAAGTTTTTTCCAACATTTTGTCATATCTCACGAACTATTGCACCAATCAAGCTGAAATTCAGCGCGTTGTGCTCAGCAGGTTTCGTTTGACCGAATAGCACTATTTGCTGCAATGTGCAAAAATAAGTTTTTTCCAACATTTTGTCATATCTCACGAACTATTTCACCAATCGAGCTGAAACTCAGCGCGTTGTGCTCAGCAGGTTGCGTTTGACCGAATAAAACTATTTGCTGGAATGTGCAAAAATAAGTTTTTTCCAACATTTTGTCATATCTCACGAACTATTTCACCAATCGAGCTGAAACTAAGCGCGTTGTGCTCAGCAGGTCGCGTTTGACCGAATAGCACTATTTGCTGCAATGCGCAAAAATAAGTTTTTTGCAACATTTTGTCATATCTCACGAACTATTGCACCAATCGAGCTGAAACTCAGCGCGTTGTGCTCAGCATGTTACGTTTGACCGAATAGCACTATTTGCTGCAATGTGCAAAAATAAGTTTTTCCAACATTTTGTCATATCTCACGAACTGTTGAACCAATCGAGTTGAAACTCACCGCGTTGTGCTCAGCAGGTAGCGTTTGACCGAATAGCGCTATTTGCTGCAATGTGCAAAAAATAAGTTTTTTCCAACATTTTGTCATATCTCACGAACTATTGAACCAATCGAGTTGAAACTCACCGCGTTGTGCTCACCAGGTTGCGTTTGACCGAATAACACTATTTGCTGCAATGTGCAAAAATAAGTTTTTTCCAACATTTTGTCATATCTCACGAACTATTTCACCAATCGAGCTGAAACTAAGCGCGTTGTGCTCAGCAGGTTCCGTTTGACCGAATAGCACTATTTGCTGCAATGCGCAAAAATAAGTTTTTTCCAACATTTTGTCATATCTCACGAACTATTCCACCAATCGAGCTGGAACTCAGCGCGTTGTGCTCAGCAGGTTCCGTTTGACCGAATAGCACTATTTGCTGCAATGTGCAAAAATAAGTTTTTTCCAACATTTCGTCATATCTCACGAACTATTGAACCAATCGAGCTGAAACTCAGCGCGTTGTGCTCAGCAGGTTGCGTTTGACCGAATAGCACTATTTGCTGCAATGGCCAAAAATAAGTTTTTTGCAACATTTTGTCATATCTCACGAACTATTGCACCAATCGAGCTGAAACTCAGCGCGTTGTGCTCAGCATGTTAGGTTTGACCGAATAGCACTATTTGCTGCAATGTGCAAAAATAAGTTTTTTTCAACATTTTGTCATTTCTTGCGAACTATTGCACCAATCGAGCTGAAACTCAGCGCGTTGTGCTCAGCAGGTTGCGTTTGACCGAATAGCACTATTTGCTGCAATGTGCAAAAATAAGTTTTTTCCAACATTTCGTCATATCTCACGAACTATTGAACCAATCGAGCTGAAACTCAGCGCGTTGTGCTCAGCAGGTTGCGTTTGACCGAATAGCACTATTTGCTGCAATGGGCAAAAATAAGTTTTTTCCAACATTTTGTCATATCTCACGAACTATTGCACCACTCGAGCTGAACCTCAGCGCGTTGTGCTCAGCAGGTTCCGTTTGACCGAATAGCACTATTTGTTGCAATGTGCAAAAATAAGTTTTTTCCAACATTTTGTCATATCTCACGAACTATTTCACCAATCGAGCTGAAACTCAGCGCGTTGTGCTCAGCAGATTCCGTTTGACCGAATAGCACTATTTGCTGCAATGTGCAAAAATAAGTTTTTTCCAACATTTTGTCATATCTCACGAACTATTGAACCAATCGAGCTGAAACTCAGCGCGTTGTCCTCAGCAGGTTCCGTTTGACCGAATAGCACTATTTGCAGCAATGTGCAAAAATAAGTTTTTTCCAACATTTTGTCATATCTCACGAACTATTTCACCAATCGAGCTGAAACTCAGCGCGTTGTGCTCAGCAGGTTCCGTTTGACCGAATAGCACTATTTGCTGCAATGTGCAAAAATAAGTTTTTTCCAACATTTTGTCATATCTCACGAACTATTGCACCAATCGAGCTGAACTCAGCGCGTTTTGCTCAGCAGGTTGCGTTTGACCGAATAGCACTATTTGCTGCAATGTGCAAAAATAAGTTTTTCCAACATTTTGTCATATCTCACGAACTATTGAAGCAATCGAGCTGAAACTCAGCGCGTTGTGCTCAGCAGGTTGCGTTTGACTGAATAGCACTATTTGCTGCAATGTGCAAAAATAAGTTTTTTCCAACATTTTGTCATATCTCACGAACTATTGCACTAATCGAGCTGAAACTCTGCGCGTTGTGCTCAGCAGGTTCCGTTTGACCGAATAGCACTATTTGCTGCAATG
>CACRXK020014642.1:0-12902 GCA_902702795.2 Paramuricea clavata
AAGCCCGAAGAATAAGAAAAATTTCCGTGTTACAAGCGGCGGAAAATTTCCCGTGTTGACATGGAGTTATATCAACACGGCTCTTAGCCAATCAGCGTTCAGAATTTACAAATGCTATATTATAAAAGTATATCATAAACTCCATTCTATGGAAGTTTCAGCACATTCTCATTTGGGGAACAATTACTGCGGAATTACCTTAAATGCAAGTGTGGGTAGTTTTTGACTACTTTTTTAAAACAGTAGCTGTAGTTATAGCGAACTACATTTTGCCTAAAAGTAGCCAAGTAGTTGGCTACTTTTCAAACGGTGAATCCGCTATTTGCTACTTTTTAAAATTGTTAGCAACTTGATAGAATAGCATGATATTGAGACACGGTCTGCTTAAAATCAATACTCAATAGTCAATTTACTCTCCTGAACTCTCAACACTGTAGTGCTTATAAAAATGTTGCTTTGTGTTTACTGTTGTCTGTTGCTACTCGTAAGTCGATTTGTTATAGGTTACATTACAGCCTGAGTTAATAGTAGATGCTCCAAATACAGTAAAACTAAAAATATAGATTAGCGAAATAGTTCGCTACATTTTTTAAGCAGTAGCTGTAGTCAGTAGCGAACTACCTTTGTTCAAAAGTAGCAGTAGTTGTAGCTGACTACATATTTTTGAAGTAGCTGTAGTTATAGCGAACTACACAAATTTTGTAGTCAACCCACCCTTGCTTAAATGGAAATTTGCCCACCTATCTACAAGCTTATATTTCTGTTCGTGGCTTGGACTATAATATACGAAATTCTGAAATGAAATTAAACTTGCCCAATCCACGAACAAATCACTCAAAACGAAGCTTTTGTTATAGCGGAGCAGTATTGTGGAGTACTCTCCCCAGAAACATACGAAAGCTTAAATCGTTCTCTCAGTTCAATAAAGCAGTAAACTTAAACCGACTCCCACACGGCAATCTTGTAAACCAGTATCTAGATTAATTTGCTATTTTTATATTTATCTTATTTGTATTCACTTTTCGCCCAATGGCCTCGTTTTCGTGCCAAATACTTACTCGTGTTTTGTGCTTAGTAAGGTTGCAAATTACTTTGTTGTTGAGCCAAAGAACAGCAAGAAACAACCTCGCCCAGGAAAACATGGGAATATAATCTTTATCTGCCCCTGACATGCTAAAATAAGTTAACATGGAAACGAGGCCATTGGGTAAAAGAGAATAATCGGCAAGGTCTATTACTAAGACTGTATCATGTTTAAATTGTCTTGTCTTGTCTTGTCTTGTCTTGTCTTGTCTTGTATTGTATTGTATTGTATTGTATTGTATTGTATTGTATTGTATTGTATTGTATTGTATTGTATTGGTTTTTCATGGGGGTTCCTTTGGAATTTCCAAGCAATTCTTGAAAACTGCCCCTTGGAAATGCATTATAAAAACTCCCTCCCTTGGAATTTCCGAGCCATTTGGGAGATGGCATCCCCCTTGCCTGGAATTTCCAAGTGAAAAATCTTGCCCCATTCCTGGAATTTCCAAGGTCCGACCCCCCGCCCCCCCCGTATACGGATTAAAAGAATGCAATGTGCGAATGTTTTTATATGTTTCTGCTAGCCTGCGAACAGGCTCTCAAGCTGAATTAAGAGCCTGCATCGATGACTAATGAATTTGAATATCTGCATCTCAAATCGTGACGCGAAATTCTCATTGGTCAGATGCTATAATTTATATTATTCCGCTGAGCTCTATATAAGTCAACTGTTGAAACACTATGCATAAAAAACACATTAACTGATCAAATTGGTCTTGGCCATCTTATCTCAAAGCACGAAATGTTCTGTTTTGAGAAGACAGTATTTAAAACATTTAAACTTTTGCTTGAATATCTTATATTTCGAAAAACAGTATAAACTGTACGGTCTAAATTTAGTTTGCACGATCTAAATTTAGTTTACACGAAAGTTGTAAACAACACCATATAAGGATAGACATTCCATATTTGGAAAAACGAACGTTACGGGGCAGATATTCTAATTTATTAGTCATCGATGCAGGCTCTCAATTCAGCTTGAGAGCCTGTTCGCAGGCTATGTTTCTGTAGGAGGTACTAGCGTAATTCGGACCACGAACAACACGAAGTATATACCAGCCCTCGGCGTATTACCGCTCTATTTTGATGACAAGCATTGCGGCCTCGTAATCAAACCCGCGAAGTATAAAATATAAATTCAACGTGTTCTGAGGCTCGAAGCTGCATTTCCCAGCAAAAAATCTTAAATTTTGTGCATGAAACCGAAGTCGACGTCGCGAAATTGAGGTATGTTATTACTCAGCCTATTTCTATAGTTTTTTATTCTGTCTAAAACATCGCAGCTAAGAAATAAACCCCATTTGTTTAGTATATACATTAGCACATGGCCTTTCATTTTATGAGTGTATTTTGTTCATGTTCGCGTTAATTTTTATGAATTTGGGTCTTTTGAATTTACTCAAATGCTGGGGGGTTATTAAAATGAGACAGATATATTTCCTTGTAAGATTATACATTTTTGTTTGCTTCTGTGTATCTGTTGTAATGTTCAATGTTGTAATCTATATATTATAGTATTTAAGTGTATTTTATGATACCATTTCAGGCATTTCTTTATAGATTTATTTTACAGCATGTGTATTAGTCCCAAAAGTGGTGTTTCAATGCAGTGAATGTCTTTATTACCATCTTTCTACCCTAGGTTATATTAAATAAAGATTTTCCATGTATTTGTCATGTCAATTCATAAAATAGTCTGTGTTTACTGTAGTTGGGTTTACTGTCAAATTGACAGTCGTTTCTGTCTGGTTATCAGTTGACGAGATGACTAAATATTTTTTTAGAATGGTTAGAAACTACATAAGGAAGAGTGATCGTGCAAATTGGTTAGAGGAGCAGATGAAGCTTGCTATCTTGGCCGTTGAGAAAAAGAGCTGTCCATAAGAAATGCTGCTGTTGTCTTTGGAGTTCCTAAGGATTCCCTAAATCATAGTGTCAAAGGTGAAATATTATCCATAAATAAATTTCGAATGAATGAATGTATAAACAGAAACATATTATTCTCTTCGAAAGTTAAATGACAATGGTAACAAAAAATTTGATTGTCCCCTTTTGAAAGGCCGTTTAAAATTATCTCTAACATTTGTTACAAAATTTTCATATCAATCAATATTTGCAATATTTTGATTGGAAGCAATGAATTGTCCGCCATCTTGGATTAATTCTTAACCTCATTAACTATGGTTTTGATGACGTCAGGTGCAGGGTATAAGCCTTATAAAATTACTTCTAAGTTACCGAGTAACAATCAAATGTTGTTTAAAATGTGTTTATTCAATTCGAAATTTGAAAAATTTTATCAACTGAAAAATTTGTCTACGGAAGAGAAACGGGCGGTATCAGCTATTCTGTCACATGATCAAGAGAATTAGCTTGAAGTGCACACGTTCTTTCCATCAATGACATAGGACCTTTGTGTATGACTATTAATTGTCAAAGGAACGATTTTAATTCTGACAATAAAATGGCTGGTCGGGACTTTGTTGCTGGATTTCTTAAGCGCCACCTTAAGTTGTCCCCTCGAAGACTGGAACATGGCAACACAGAGTGCAAGTCATGAGTAACCATCATCTTTTGAAGCTCAATCCAGAGAATTATCATCTGTGATTGAAGAAACAGCGTCAATACTACCTGTCCCCTTAGAGTTCAGAAATTCACCACCTGCTCCAAAGAACCACCTGTGGTAGATTATTAAGGTGAATTATCTTCACCGCATGTCAGCTTCTCTATGATCATGAAATTACCCCCCCTCACCGTGAAGAAAAATTCAAAGTAGTCAGAAGAGTCTGAGATAGTTGGTGAACTTTCACCATACAAGCAGTTTCTTGTTGAAAGCATGATCGAAAACAAAATAAGAAAACCAAGCAAAAGGTTTTTGGCACAGAAAAGAATGCAAAGAAAGCTAAAGGTGCAACAACCAAAGGCCATGAAAGCTAAAATTTATGGAAGAATGTTAACACTGACATTGTGGAAGATTCACAATGTCCAATATGTGTGATGGATTTTGCTCGGAATCATCACTGGGAGTGGATTGGGTCCAGTATTCCGAGTGCAAAAACTGGTTGCACGAAGAGTGCTGTTGCTCTGTATGAGTGCTAATAAACTTTTAAACTTAGCTTATTGTACCATTTAAATTATTTCAATTTTTAATAAATTTCAGTATATTTTATATCTGTCTTATTTTGCCCCAGTTCACTGGGGCAAAATGAGACATTAACTTCCGGTCGTTTTTCTTGTATTAGTCTCACAATATTACCTCAAGAACATATATTTTGCACTGAATTGGTCCACTTGACTCTACTTATTGTCGATTTCAGATATTAACTTTTCAACACGCTGTTCCAAGTTCGTTGCGAACTTGCCAATTACGTTGTCAAGTTCGGAAGTTGGGTGTGAACTTCGCAAGTTCATTTCAAAGTTCACACTTTGATTGTAAACAAATGTTCATAGTTGGAGTTGAAATTACTGTATAAGGCCCTATGCACATATTACTGCGGTAAAATATTGGTCCAGTGGTCTCCCAAGACGAAAAATGCCTTTTAAAATAAATTTATAAGTGAAATTTTTACATTTGTTTACAATCGAAGTTCGAACTTTGTCATTTGAAATGAACTTGCGAACTTCGTTGCGAAGTTCCCGCCCAACTTCCGAATTTGGAAACGTAATTGGCAAGTTGACAACAAACTTGGGAACCGCGCTTTGAAAAGTAATCTGAAATCGACAATCACATATCGATGTTGAAAAAAGCGTTTAAATATACTTCCTTGCTATTTTATGACTGCCACACTTCTTGACTTAAGCGTCTCGTTTTGCCCAAAACACAACTGAAATCTTTCTGCACTACGTTTTTGAAAACATGGTGAGCATTTCAATTTTCAGCAGCCAAAATTACACGTAATATCGTCAGCGAAACTCGATGTTATTGACTGCTAAAATTACTTACTTTGCATCAGTTTCGGCCGAATTTTGTTAGCAGTTCCTCTATAGTCTTTCATGACGATAAAAATCCTTCCTTGGCCAACAACGTTAGCGCGCGATTAACTGAAGTGTCATTATTAGGGGTTTCCGCAGCGATGAAGCAAGCATGGATGAAAAGCCAGAAAAGGTAAAAGCATATAATGATTTATTATCCAAAACATGCTCTGAACAGAATTGTAGATTTATCGATAATAGCAATAAACAATATTGACAAATCCCGGACCCAGTTAGATAATTATGGATTACATTTGAACAAGAAAGGCTTCGGATCTTTAGCAAGGAACATTAAACAGTATTTAAATCATTGACTACATACTTTAGACTATAACCTCGCAGAGAATCCCACAGAACCACAAAACCTGATTATTCATGAAATCGAAACCGCTTATCCAAAACTTAAGGGTTACACAGTTGGTCATTTAAACATTACCAGTTTACCAAAACATATAGAGGAACTTAGAATTTTTATGTACAATCAACTTTTTGACATATTGTGTACTAACGAAACTAGACTGGACTGCTCTATACACAGCTCTGACGTCGAAATACCAGGTTATGAACTGAGAGGGATAGATCGGAACGGTGGGGGAGTTACAATTTATTTACGAAACGTTACGTACACAAGCCGATCTAACTTAATACCAGAAAATGTGGAAGCAGTTTGCCTTGAAATTAGAAAACCTCGAACCAAACCCTTGTTAATCTTTACCTATAGTACCGCCCACCCAGTGCAAATATAGGCCCCGATTACATTATACCGGATTGCATCGGAGCGTCGCGATTTTCATACCGGATTCGGCTGCTGTGTACACTGCGCCACAGTAATCCGGTACGCGACGTGGCGTAAAAATCACTCCGCTTTGGAGGTGATATGAAAAGTAATCCGGTATGTGCCGAAGCAGTGTAAACATGAACTAATTAGCAGGCCAATCCGGTGTCACTGGAAATTTGGCCCCCCCGGGCCAAATTTCCTGGCTCCCCCCGGGCCATATTTCCTAGGAAAAATGGCCCCCTCTTCGGAAATTTGGCCCCCTCTAAAAAAATATAGTTTACTTTATCTTTTAGCTCGGAAATCGTGAAGCTTCTACTAAAACCAAATTTCTATAAATTTTTCTCAACATTTACAGTTACTTTGCGTAATTTTTTTGTGTCAAAACAAAATTCTGCACTGAATTCAATCTCGTACCCAGAGTATGCCCGTTCGCAGGTTAGGTGCTGGGCATGACTCTGGAGAAACGGAATGAAATTATCAATTCCATTGGCTGGCGTGAGATCAATGACACCGATACCGGAAATTGGTGTTCAAGTGCAGGAATTACACGTGGAGATTGCCGAATACGACGTAAACAAATTAGTCGAAATTACATTTATTTGCAAGATTTCAAATACAAGTTAAATGTTACATTAATTCTGATTGAGGATTTACCTACGATCTGTACACTTTTGTAGCTTGTATTATGGCAAATACTTTTTCTTGTTTACCGATATGAAAGCTGACTGACATGGCTGAATTCCCGAAACAGATGTAATAAAATATTTACTTCAATTCAATTGCGCTAGTGATCGCCAGTGTTGGGATTTTAGCTTGTCGTTCTGGACTTGTGTTTGCCGTTTGGACATACGAGCATAGAATTTGGGTGTGGATATAAGACTCTTTTTGAGTATACCATAATATTCATATAACTGTATAAATATATTAAAGTATTAAATTCAGTGAGCCATGGATCTGTAAAGAGATTGTCTATTTGGCGTGGGTGGGTGGGTCGTGCGTCGTGGGTCGTGCGTCGTGGGTCGTGGGTCGTGCGTCGTGGGTCGTGCGTCGTGCGTCAGTAAATCGCAAAAAAATTTAAAACCGAACTATACCATGAACTTCCAAAATTTTGCACGAATCTTTTTAGATATGCCACATCTCTATTAACTATGGCCACATTGACAAAAATGCTGGTAGATTCGCTGAACTTGTGGGTGGTTGAATTTAATTACAGTAATTTAACTTGTAAAAGACATCGGTGACCTCCAAATTTAGGCTGTTGCGGCATATCGATATACCGATAATTATCGTTTTTTCAGTATAAATACCAATTACTCGATATTGGAATTTTCATATCGGAATATCGATATTTTTCGGTATTATCGATATCACGTTTACGTTTGTATATTTAAACGTCATATCAAGCTTTTTCAAGCGCTGATTGAAGTTATTTCAGAAGGACAAAGACGATCAATGTGCTAACTGGCGCGGGAAAATCCGTCAATTAAGGGAGTTAAAGCGCGATCTAAAACGTGTTTGTTTATACGTTACGTTGGCGTACGTTGCAAGGTACGGTAATATGTCATTTCGCTCGTAAACAACAGTGGATTACAAATGTTTTAGAAAAACAAGAACTAACCTCATTGGACATTGTTAGTTTTCTGATATCAGTATTATCGGTATTTTTTTCCGGTGTCGGTTTTCGTTTTTTTTTCAAATACCGCAACAGTCTACCCCCAATTTTTATTTCAAAAAATTATTTGTTTTAGTATACTCAATTAAGTGACAATTTATTAAAATACCGATCTAAATGGTTCCATTTTTTTGAAAACTGTGTCGCTCCATTTTTTTGAAAACCGTACGGCCTACTTTTACGCAAACGTGAATTACAATTGCAACTTTCATGCTTAATTTTATCTGTTATCTGGGCGGTATACTCATAGGCGTACGGGACGGGGGGCAGGGGTGGGGGGCAGCTGCCCCCCCCCCAAAGATTACAAAGTCGAAAAGTCGGGCAAATGTTCAACATAAGTCGGGCGAAAAGTGGGAAATTAAAAAGCCAAAAAAGTAGTCAAAGCAAATCTCTCTTAATAATAACTTTAGTTAATAAGTATAAAATATTTAATATTGAAAAACTATAAAAACTTCCACTGTTGCATGTGCTTGAAAAAATCAATTCGAAACCCGTGGTTGATGTAATATAATCATGGGCGCACCGGGCGGGGGAAGGGGCGGCCTGTTTGTTGGGCAAACAAGGCCAGTTGGGCAATATTCGATTCACAGTCGGATTCTGTCAATTTTGTGAAAAATTCTGTAAATTTTGTGGTGTTTGGAAAATTTGTTTGATGTTCCGAAAAATTTTGGTATGTCCGAAAAAATTTTGGACGCCTAAAATGGTACACTGACCGAAATTTTTTTGGCGACGGGGGGGAGGGGGTTGTGGGGGAGGTCGCCAAAATTAATTGTTCCGGAAAAAAATTTTCGGCATTAGTCGGGCACAATCCGAAAAAGTCGGGCAAATTTCTTTCCGCTCCCCTAATTTTTTCCTTCCGTACCGCCCATGGGTATACTAGCTCGTCAAAACTTTAGGTATTTAAACGGATAACTGCATTGAAAAGCCCTGGAAAAACAGCACATTATAGTAGCATAAAATTGGATTACTACATGCACAGATACCAGAGAAAATTAAGCATGAATGTTGCCATTGTAATTCGCGTTTGCGTAAAAGTAGGCCGTACTGAAATTGTGATATCTCAACGGGCATTTTAGGTATATTTAAACCGATAACAGCATTGAAAAGCCCTGGAAAAACAGCACATTATACTAGCATAAAATAGGATTACTACATGCACAGATAACAGAGAAAATTAAGCATGAATGTTGCCATTGTAATTCGCGTTTGCGTAAAAGTAGACCGTACTGAAATTGTCATATCTCAACGGGCATTTTAGGTATATTTAAACCGATAACTGCATTGAAAAGCCCTGGAAAAACAGCACATTATAGTAGCATAAAATTGGATTACTACATGCACAGATAACAGAGAAAATTAAGCATGAATGTTGCCATTGTAATTCGCGTTTGCGTTATATAAAAGTAGGCCGTACTGAAATTGTCATATCTCAACGGGAATGTTACTTTTAGGACCGATAACTGCACTAGAAGCCCTTGAAAAACAGCACATTATAGTGGCATAAAATTAAATTACTACACACCGGATAACAAAGCAAAATAAGCATGAAAGTTGCAAAGGTTGGGATTTTAGTCTACATGAAAAATACAAATACACCACTCTATATGCCTTCATATCCGCATTTTACCCTCCTGCCGTCCGTTCGCATTTTACCCTCTCATCCGTCCGCATTTTACCCTTCTGTCCGTCCATTTTTACCCTCTCATCCATCCGTCTGTCCGTCTGCCCTCTATCCGTTTTAAAAAAAATATTTTCATTGTCTATACGACGCCCAACACCGTACCCACGACGCACGACCCACGACGCGCGACCCACGACGCACGACCCACGACGCACGACGCACGACCCACCCACCCACGCCATTTAGCCATCCTCTATAAAAGTACTTTGAATTTTTTAGTTTAATTAAAAAGCAAAATGCTCTGCGGACGGCATATTGTAAACACTGGACTGGACTTTGGACTGGACTTTGGACTTTGGACTTTGGACTATGGACTTTGGACTTTGGACTTTCGATTTTGAAATTATATTTTTTAGATTTTCGTTTAATTATATTAAAATCTAAACAGAGAACGAAAATGTGCTGCTGAAAAGCGTGCTACACTGCATGCACATGCATGATATAATAATATACAAGGTAAAAAATCTCTAGTATCAGTTATATAGGTATACCAGCAGTGCAATTTCATACGGATATAGCCTGTAGGATGGCAGGATTATATATAATATTTTGGGATTTTAATAATATTTAAATTTTATATAATATTTGTATTTACAGTATATGCATAGTACAGTTTATACTGCGGAACTTCTTCTTTATCATATAGATAATAGATTAATTGTCAGAAACAATTGTGACAAAAGTGTCTCCGCAAATACAAAATATTAACTATACAAGTGATTATTATTGCGCCTATATTGAGTGTTGTATACATTCTATTGACATTATCTTTGCATAATAGTTTATATAGTACTGTATTGTGTAATTGTTTACTCCGTTACACAGTAACGTTTTGTTAATGTTACTTATTTTTGAAAGACATTCTAGTTAGCTATCCTTATCACTAAGACTAAGACTAAGTGCTTCAGTTATTATTAATAAGTGTTAGTAGATGGACAGGAATATTCGAACGGAAATTTACACACTTTTTAAGACAGGTACTCAGTTGTGTGTGAGAAGGCAAAAATCTATGTCCATGTGCTTCAGGTAGTCTAGCAACTATTTGCCACGTACGTTTACTGTAATACTACCACTTGCAAGTGATGAACCAGGCGGGAATCGTAATTGTAGTATTAAGATTAATGCCCAGCCGCATAACGTACGCAAAAGAGCCATATATAGACAATAATATAGACATAAATATTACATAAAGTAAATTACTATAGATTATCATAAAGTAATCAGTACTACCAATTAATAATGTATCATACATTCGTATTTTATAAAGTATGATGACTAATATTGACTATGAGAGTTTTCGTATTCACTATGGCTGAATACAGTTTATGAAAAGCTAAAACTGACACAGACAAAATACATTGTAAACACAGCCTATTTTTAATAGGCAGGCGCTAAACCGGTGTAAACTATTATGCAAAGCGGCAGGTACAAAACGCAGGTTGCAGGTTGCAGGTTGGAATTTTGCAGGTTGGGAATTTTGCAGGTTGGGAATTTTGCAGGTTGGGAATTTTGCAGGTTGGAATTTTGCAGGTTGGGAATTTTGTAGGTTGGAATTTTGCAGGTCGCCAGGAATTTTGCAGGTTGATGATGCAAACTTAAAACTACACCACTATAAAGTATTCTAGTATAACTTAATTGTGTACTGATTGCAGTCTGACTCCTTGTCGGCACTTTTAATATCAACCTATCCTGCTACCATGTTCCTAGCTTCTGCTCTAAGGAGTGGCCATCACCCTTGTGAAAACATTCAAAATGACCAGATTGGCTTGGGCCTTCAGGGGGACGGATGTTTCGATTGTTGTGAGGAGCCAACATGACGTGGTGGCAGTTCAGAAAATGCCTGAATGAGGTGTCTCTCTTCTGCACCCACTTATGAGAAGTCCATTCAAGCCCCCAATTACCGTATCATTAGTCGAGAGTTAGTTAACTTTTAACAATATTCTAGTATAAACGCCGCCAGGTCATGTAGGCACCTCGCCACAATCAAAACATTCGTTTCCCTGTAGGTTCAAGCCAATCTGGTCATTTTGAATGTTTTACGGTGATGATGGCCACTAGCCTTAGAGCAGAGGCTAGGAACATGGCAACAGGGTAGGCTGATTAGTTGATATCAAAAGCGCCGACAAGGAGTCAGACTGCAATAAATGCACAACTAAGTTATACTAGAATACAGTGGCGTAGCCAGACCTTCATTTTTGGGGGGGCGAAGCGAACGCCGAAGGCGCGAGACCATCTATGGAGATCTGGGGGCATGCACCCCCGGGAAAATTTTGAAATTTAGAGTCCCTGAAATGTGATTTCAAGCATTTTGGGGGTGAAATCTTGCAGAATTCCGAAGATTATAAAGTACGCTCTAGGGGGGTTCGGGGGCATGCATCCCAGGGAAAATTTTAAAATTTAGAGTCCCTGAAATGTGATTTCAAGCATTTTGGGGGTGAAATCTTGCAGAATCCCAAAGATTATAAAGTACGTCGAAGACATAAATTTTCCCAGACATTTCTAAGTTTCTACTCGCTTTTATATATGATACAGAATAAGTCTGAGAAGAATATTCATGTTATCATAATGCATATACATTCATGTAAATCTAAACTAAATCTATTCCTCTTGGAACCATATCTACAACTGTTTTAACGAGATTTTAGAAATCAAGTTCTTCCAGTATTTCGTCGTTTTCCTCAGTCGAGACGTACTTAATCCGTTTCAGCTTCGAGGATGTAACGTGTACCCCCCCCCCCATTTCTCTACGGATTTAGCCTTTTTCAGAGAATGGTTTTTTTGCGATTGGGGGGGCGACCGCCCCCCCTTGCCCCCCCTTGGCTACGCCGCTGCTAGAATACTAAAAAAGTGGTGTAATTTTAAGTTTGCATTATCAACCTGAAAAGTTCCTGGCAACCTGCAAAATTCCAACCTGCAAAATCCCCAACCTGCAAAATTCCAACCTGCAAAATACCCAACCTGCAAAATTCCAACCTGCAAAATTCCCAACCTGCAAAATTCCAACCTGCAACCTACAACCTGCAACCTGCGTTTTGTACCTGCCGTATGCAAAGTGAACTTTGTCGCCATACCGTCATTAGTACTTTTGCGCAAGTGAATAAATATATAACAAATCCTACAAGCTAGTTGTCAAGTTGATTGGTCAAATTCGACAAATTCCCCGATAATCACGGCCTCGCCTTTGGCGAATAATCTAGTGTTCAAAGCCATAATAATCGCGCAATAATAATCGCGTGTAGTTTATACTTATACGTGATAGTTTCTCGAGATTTTGTATTTGCCAAGATACTTTTGTCACAATTGTTTCTATGAATCTATACGATAAAGAAGAAGTTCTGCAGTATAAACTGTACTATACATACTATATAAATACAAATATTACAATAAAATTTAAATATTAAATAAAAAATATTACTGAGATCATCCTGTTATCCCACAGGCTATATCTATGAAATTGCACTGGTATACTTATATAACTGATAGTATTTTTACCTTGAATTATCATGCACAAATTTTCGTTCTCTGTTTAGATTTTAATTAATATAATTATACGAAAATCTTAAAAATATAATTTCAAAATCGAAAGTCCAAAGTCCAAAGTCCATAGTCCAAAGTCCATAGTCCAAAGTCCATAGTCCAAAGTCCATAGTCCAAAGTCCAGTCCAGTGTTTACAATATGCCCTCTGCGGAGGCATGTACTAAAAGGCGAAACGTCG
>CACRXK020014643.1:0-12902 GCA_902702795.2 Paramuricea clavata
ACCATAGATATAGGAGACCTAGATTGCTGACTTGGCTGAAGAGGCGCGCCAAATTTGAAAATCCAAGATGGCGGCTCAACCGGTCAAAAATCATAGAGCGAGATAGGGAAAAACCATGTTTTTTGCATTTTACGTCGTCCTACTGTTTCCGATCCCGTTGAACCACCTTTTTTTTGGAAGAGCTAACTGGTGTGAAAGTTTTGGATGTATATTTGTTATAATTAGTACGATTTACAGTTTAAAATTCAACCGGGCAAGAATGGGCAAAGACGAAAATGGCGCGAAACTGCCGGCCTGGTTTCTTTTCCTGTGTATTCCTTGAGTCTTTTACCGGTTTTTCTACAGTAATGTAACGTATATCTGACTATTCCAAAAGTTACTATTATTTATTTTGTTCTTTCATTGTTATTTCGATCAAAATACAGTATTTTCATCTGAAAATTCTAGGGCATTCTATTCTAAAAAATCTGTTTTTCTATCGAAAAGAATGCCTTGAATCTCGGCCTGTTTTGTGTGCTGAGTATAACTGCAAGGCCAGACGTGGGGATTTAAAAGATGGTATTCGCTTGTCCTTCCATAAGTAAGTCTATGAAACACACATATCGTATATTTGTACACTATAATATACTTCATATAAACAATAATATAAGACTATTAATTAAAATAAGACAGCTTTTAATAGCATAAAAACAATTTGTTTTGTAAATACAATAATGACAACAAATGTAGTTTTGAGCTTGTTGGCTACAACATAAAACTGTTTGCAGTTTTAGTAAAAGAACATTAGACCAAAAAGAACTTCTTTTGATGTCTGTGTTAGGAGTCATATATATATATATATATATATATATATATATATATATATATATATATATATATATATATATATATATATATATATATATATATATATATATATATATATATATATATATATATATATATATATATATATATATATGCATATATTATATATATATATATATGCATGTTGACAATAACTTTCATAGAGGTCCTTGTCCTGTTGAAGGTCAAAAAAATTTGAGTTTTGTTCACATCAGTGAACCAAAAATACATATTTCCCTTTACACTATTTAGATTTCCTCAGTGCTGTAACAGTTACAGTTTATTTGTAACTAGTTACAGTTATATAGTTACATTACCAAAAACATAACTAGTTACCGATACAAGTTACAGACGCCAAAGTGTAACTAGTTACAGTTACAAAGTTACAATATATTTTTTGTAACTTAGTTACAAAGTTACAAGTTACATTTACTGATTGCAATTAAGAACGCATACAATTCGAATGGGTCAAATGGTAATGAAACTTGCGGCAAAATTATTGGCAAAATTAATAACTATTTACTAGATGTATCTGCATGCATCTGTAAAATTCCACCAAATCGATTTTTTAATAGAATTTTAAATTTAAAAAACTCTGCTATTATACAGTCTGAACGAATAAATTGAAAAAATGTCAAATATCCCTCACTGGCTAGTGGCTTCTGACTTCGCAATGAAAAAGCAGAAACGTGAATACGTGATCATGACTGGGCCAAGGCCAAGTGAAATGAGGCCAAATAAGTGAAACGAAGCCAAGGCCCAAGTGAAGGCATTCCGATCAGTTCCAACTGTACGTAAATTTGATGTCAATCCTTGACTTAAATTTGTGTCTTGAACAGAGTCTGTTGTGTCAGATTAAATTATTCCTGCGCAGATAATTAAGAGCTTGCCTCACTGTGTATTGATTTATTTCATTTTAAAAACGTACACAAATAGCAACGGCATGTTGTAAAAGACGGACTGGACTGGACTGGACTGGACCATTGAACTATAAATAAACTGGAAGGCTAACTCAGGGGGGGAAATTAAAGCCAGTGCATTTTAGTTTTTCTGAGTTATGAGCAGAAATACTCAACACTGAACGTTGGGCTATATATCAAATTGAAGCTATTGAAAAACACTATTTGGTGTAGAAATTTCAAGACTTTAGCTAGAAGCGAAATATTGAAAAACTACAAATATAATTACCGATAATTTGCCGTTTTGCAGTTGTTTTCGTATTTTTTAAATATTTTTCTTTTCGCTGAAGTCTTGAAATTTCCACACCGAATAGCAATTTTCAATAGCTTCAATTTGATATATAGCCCGACGTTTGGGGTCAAGTATTTCTGCTCATAACTCAGAAAAACTATTTTGGCTTCATCAAATCATAGCCTTCATCATAGCAGTTAGCCTTCCAGTTCATTTATAGTTCAATGGACTGGACCAGACTGGACTGGACTGGACTGGGAAAACGCGGACTGAGTCCATGTTTTACAAATCGCGGACTGAATTTGTAAAACACGGACTGGACTGGGAAAACACGTCCAGTCCGGTCCGGTCCAGTCCAGTCCAGTCCAGTCCGTCTTTTACAACATGCCAATTTCAAAACGCAGAGTTTCAAAACGTCAAAACATTTGGTTAATGATTAACATTTAACCGAATTTAGCCGTTGATTGACAACTACATAAAAATACTAACCAATCCGTTTTTCCCGTTCACCAGCGGACGGGTAATTCAAAAACCCCTAGTTTTGCGGCAGACGGTATTTCCTTTGCCTCCCTAATTTTCGCTGCCTTTAGAAATACCGCCTGCCGCGCAGGCTAGTTGAGGCCTTGAATATATATTTTTGAGCTTGAATGCAAAATAATATTTCTGTTGAATGAATATTTATGTTGAAGTTGAATGAATATTTATGTTGAATATGAATGAATATTTATGTTGAAGTTGAATGAATATTTGTGTGGAATATGAATGAATATTTATGTTGAAGTTGAATGAATACTTATGTTGAATGTGAATGAATATTTATGTTGAATATGAATATTTATGTTGAATATGAATGAATATTTATGTTGAATATGAATGAATATTTATGTTGAAGTTGAATGAATATTTATGTTGAATATGAATGAATATTTTTGTTGAAGTTGAATGAATATTTATGTTGAATATGAATATTTTTCTTGAATATGAATAAATTTGTTGAAGTTGAATGAATATTTTTCTTGAATATGAATGCAAACTCTTGAAGTTGAACAAATATTTTCTGTTGAATTTTGAAACAAATCGCCAACCATATGCTACAGCATCAGATGGTGGCTTTGATGCAACAACAGCATACTTTTGAACATTATTGAACTTATTCGGAAAAACCAAGAATAAACATTTCACCATGTTAATATATTTAAAACAAGTCAAATACATTTATTTATACAGTGTTTTAACTGTTAAAACAGTTTTCAACAATTTTAAAAATATTAATTTTAATTAATATAATACAATTCAATGTGATTAATTATGTATTCAATGTTAATATAAAATAATTCAATGTATCAATCATTATTAATGTATTCAATCAACATATTAAAAAATGTTCAATCAATTTGTCTAATTTTAGGGACCGTTCATGATTTATACCTGGGGTTGGTACCGAAGAAAAGCAAAAAACACTGTAGTAAATCTTTTATTTACCCAACCTCGACAATGGCCAAAATAATGTTTACCCAACCCATGTGTTACAGACTGTACTTCTTAATAATTAAACACACAAGATTATGGTGACATAAATCAAGTCGCCTAAATTCTAAAAGCTCACTTAATCTCACTGAGTGTGCCAAAGCACATTTCTGATCAATGATAGAGTTCTTCCTCAATCACTGATGATCTATTTTGGTACAGAATATATGTATTGTACACATTTTTCTTCATATTTTCCAATGCATGATATTAAAAATTTTGATTTTATTTTATTTTATAGCTGCCATAATTAACAGCCATAATTTTTTTTACCCAACTCATGAGCTAGTCAAAAACGTAATTACCCAACCCATATCTCTTCGGTACAAACCCCGGGTATAAATAATGAACGGTCCCTTAGTTCATGTAATTTAAGCAATTTACCAAAAATACTGGTCCAGTGTAGGTAGTTGAAGTTCAAATGTTTTTGAGACAATATTACCATAAAGGCAAGTGCGAGCATTCTCAAGTAGTGCACAAACAACATACATATTACCTACTGCACTCAAGTGTATCTATAAAACTGAAGTATTTGGTTATATTTCCAAACATCCACTCCACTGACACTCTGACAGCACTCATGGCTTTGTTGTAGGCTTGCATTTCTGGGGTAATGCTTCTGCTTGGAAAAGGTGCCTGAAGATGAACTGTAAGCTGGGTCCATACAAGCAAAGAGGTTGGCCATTATAATGGGCAACACGCCTTAGGTTTGGTAGCAAGCCAGATTCGTATAGCATGGTACTGTCGTGTCGTCTTCCCTCATATGGACCAGCAAGATTTGCAATGAGGCCATTTGGTATTACCACACTCTGAAACTTGATGGCATGAACCCTTTTGTGACCATTATACAGCACTCGTTGAAGGTATTTGGGTCTAGCGATCCGCCGAATTAGACGACCGGCCAACATTCTGAAATGTACACTCTGATGGCATTTTTTGTTACAAGCTGTCAACTGGTATTTTCTGATAGCTTACACATTGGTGAACAAGACTATATATGTTGGCACCTCTGATTTTGGCTTTATAGTTGAAAATTTCAGAATTTTAAAATTTTGCCTAATAAAGTACTATGTTGACTAAAAATACAATATTTCAAGTTCATTTTTCAAAAAAATAATCTATACCATTAGAAAGATCGCAGAAAAGTATATATAAGCCATTTAAGCGAGTAGTGCGAATTTTCAAGCAAGTTTTGAGTTAAAAGGGCTTAAAGTTGGCAAAATAGTAACTATCGGCATCAATTGGCAGTTTTTTTTCATTTTTCAGTGTTAAAAGCACAAAATTGGCTACAAAAATCATACTACTCGCTTAAATGTCTTATATATACTTTTTTGCGAACTTTCTAATGGTATAATTTATTTTTGTTAAATGTGAACTTGTAATTTTGCATTTTTCTCATCATATATAGTACTTTTTATAGACAAAATTTTCAAATTCTCAAATTTTCATCTATAAAGCCAAAATTAGAGTTGCCAACAAGTCTAGTCTTGTTCGTTAATGCATATACTCTACGAAAATGTCAGTTGGCAGCTTGTAACAGAAAATGCCATCAAACAAATTTTGTTGCACATTTTCCGGTTTTGGCCGGCCGTCTAAACAGTGCCATCCACAAAACCAAAACAGTTTGGAAGAGGTGCACCGTGGTTGTAAATGGTAGTTGCATAGGCATTAAGTTGCTCAGGGGATAGAAGATGGTGATGGTACTGGTAGACATGGTTGAGAACTGTCTTGAAAATCAGACACAGTGTACTTGGATTTTTTCCAAAGCGAGTGGCCATATTAGAGTACCTAAGTAGGTAACCCCATCCAGCGTCCAAAGGGATGCCGCCAATGACGTCATATCAATAACATCACCGGAAATACCCGCATAAATTATGAAGTATGAACATTCAGCTATTCCCGCATAAATTATCAAGTATGAACGTTCAGCTATTCCCGCATAAATTATGAAGTATGCACATTCAGCTATTCCCGCGTAAATTATGAAGTATGAACGTTCAATTGTATGTATCCGGTTTAAATGTAAGCATTAATTTATTGCACATGTGTTCTAAATGTATTTAATATACAATTGCACTGCACATTTCGTGCTTGTTCATAATGATGGAGGTGAAAGCAGAAAAGGATGCCCTACGTATGCGTGAGTACAGAAGACGAAAGCAAAAAGATAAAGCTATCCTTGAAGACTTCATGGCATTTGTAGCGGAGCGGGATCTGGAGCTGTTTCTGGAGTTTCAGGCAAAACGCGCCAAGGAATCGAGTGAGCAAGACCGTCAAGAAGAATCGTTAGCCGCACAATATGTATTGGATTTTGATACGTCTCTTTTAGAGTAAGGGAGACGTACAAGATACACAAAAACGGCTCTTTTAAGAGCCACCAAATATACTAAAAGGATTAAACGAAACGCTCGATTTCACTTTTCATATATTTATAGTATGCATCGATCAAGTTTCGCTAAGAGTCAATACCCCTAAAATGTGGACAAATCAACGTGTGTAGTGTACACTTTTCTGAAAATCAATACTCCTCACTCGATGAACAGTTTTCCAGACCAAGACCAGTTTTCACTGTAGGGGATTTGTTGGTCACAACGTCAGTTTTAACAGTCCATGAAATAGCCGAAACATTTATAATAATAGTAATAAGTGAAAAAAGACACAAATGTTATCGATAGAGTAAACGTTTGTTGTTAGACGTTACTCCTGGGCAACAAACGAAGATGTCGTGACCAGTAGTGCAAGTACTCGCTGGGAGTCAGGACTGGTCTAACGTGTGGAAAAATCAAGTATAGTGTACTCTTTGCCGAAAACGAATTCTCCCCATTCGATAAAGTTTTATTTTAGTTTACCTCTCTGTGAAATACATGAGTTTTTTTTTCTTTCTCTTCTATTTGAGATATTTAATTACTAATTAGCGAGTTGAAATGAGCCATGTACAATGATTCGTGACGCTCAAGCAGACAATTGATATGATGAGATAATGTTCTCATGTCAATGACAACGCCATTTTTCTGCAACTCATTTAATATTACTTCCATCGCAGCAAAACAACAAATGAATACAACAACCAAAACATTTTATTATAAATACACGTAATCTACAAATGTAACTGGTTTGCAAAATCATGCATGAATTTAGTTGCTAAGTAATTGTTTTTATTACAACTTTGCTTCTCTAACGGTTCGTTACTAAAGTTCACAGTTTGGAAAAATCCTAATTCTTCGTCAGGAGCCCACTCGAAAAACCGACACGTACTCTCCTTGCCATTCGGACAACAGAAGAACAATCGATCTTTGTGGAGTCCTTCTTTCTTCACCTTTCGAATCGCGCACGGTAATCCATGACGGCACTCGGGTTTCGCTAACGGCTGTACATCACCCCACATCCAAAAGGAACACGGCTTCGCCTTTTCTCCACACACGAAGAATGGTCTTCCATAATTCAAATTCATCAAATTTTTCACCACACACATTTTCGCAAGTTTATGATTTTCCCCATTTAATAAACATACATTTATCGTGTTTCATTGCTTAAGTTCTATTTTAGCTAACTTCTCTGTGAAATACATGGGATTTGATTTATTTTGTACAGCTATTAACAGATAATTAGCGAGTTGAGATGAGCCATAATATTTATTATGTGCAAATCTTTTAAGTCAAATTATGTTGAGATTAACAATGCTAAAACATACGCCTATTACCATAGGTATGAGTGCGTGGGTGAGCCTGAACGTTCAGTGTTTTAGAGTATGATATGCTTACGTAGTACAAACTCGTTGTTAACGGAGAGTATGAATGCGTGGGCGAACATGAACGTTCGCTAATGTGTCTGTCAAGGTTAAATGCTTACGTAATGCGATAGAGCAGTTTCAGTCATAGTGCATTTCAAGCTATAGTACTGCTAAGTGAACAAGATTGTGTTGAAGTTAACATGGATAGTCGAATCGAAAACTGCGAAACGTTGACACAGCTTGGAGAGTTGGAAACAGAACTGGGGTCTGATATGACCTTTTTCGAATATGAAAAAATCTATGAACGAAGAATGGAACTTGTACAGCGAGTTCTTGAATGGGGCCGAGAGCATAGGGCCATGGGCTTGATTGAATCCATTGGGGACAGTTGGACACCGACAGAACGACAGCGTTTTCTCGACATGTGCAAAGATGACGAGCCGTTACGGTCGATAACGTTTGGTAGGGCACCGTACTCGAGAATATGATGTCAATGTGGACGAGTGAGCAGAGGGCACAGTTTGAGCACGATTGGGATGACGATACTGGGCTTTTTCAGATGGGTAGAGGAGAGAAAAGAGCCCACGAGGAAGTGAATGACGACGCTGGACCTAGTGACGAGGTTAGAGATAACTATTTTACTGTTACAAACCTTAAACAAGTGAAGGTAAAAAAGTTTAACGCTGTTGGTAGTGATTATACCGTTCAATTCGCGAATACTTTTGCCCTTCATGAAATCTTTGAAAGTTTGCTTGAAACTGTGACCGAAGGTGTTCCACTGCACGATCAAGTCCGCTTTGTGTTGCGTTCGCCTCAACTAGAAACCCCCATTTCATTACCATTTATGCTTCGGGAAAGGCTAACCACTGAACGGGTTTTGGCTGAAGTTGAACGTGTTATACAATCTAATCATGAATTTCGATTAAACGATTCTGTCCATGTCAATTTAATCCATGTTCAAATGCCCAATGGCGGTACTGGTACAAAACGTTGCGAAATTAATTTGGAAAAACATTTGATGAAAAAGAATTCAATTATTCGTATTCAGAACAAGGACGACATTTGTTTAGCTCGTGCTTTAGTTGTTGCCAAGGCCAAAATTGAAAACGATAGCCAGTATATTTCTATAAAGGATTCCCGTAGACCATTACAAAAACGATTAGCTTATGATTTGCACCAAAAAGCCGGGGTGGAAATAGGTTCTTGCGGTTTAGGCGAAGTCAAACTTTTTCAAACGTATTTATCGGATTATCAAATTAATATCGTTTCAAAAGAACATCAAAATTCCATCATTTTTTCCGGTTCTGACAAAGACAAAATAATTTATTTATTTTTGCATGACAATCACTATGATGTGATTACGAGTATGCCGGCCTTTTTTGCCAGAAAACGCTATTGTCATACCTGTAAAAAGGGGTATGATAAAGTTATTGATCATTCATGCCCTAACTCGTGTAAATTATGTTATTTTCAAAATTGTCCAATTGTTTCGTGGCTGCCTTGTGCGGATTGCAAGCGAAATTTTAAAGGTCAAGAATGTTTCGATCGACATAAACAAACTGTAGGAAATGCAAATCTATTTGTGGTTCATTAGTAAAATGTCCTGATTGTCATACTGTTGTAAAACGGGGTAGAATGGGGCGGCATCACTGCGGCTTGACTCGTTGCTCGACCTGTAAGGAATACGTCCCCGCCGAGAATCATCAATGTTACATGCAACCTGAGAAAGAGAGAAACACGACCGTTAGTGAGGACACTGACCTTCTCGACACCGAGGCACATGACGGAGATGATGCCCCTCAAAGTGGGTACAACGAACTGCTATTTTTCGACTTTGAGTGTCGCCAAGAAAATGGAAATCATGAACCCAACTTGTGCGTAGTGCAAAACGAGGCCGGTGACGAGTGGGTGTTTGAAGGGGACAATACGCGGAATGAATTTTGTGAATGGTTGTTCACAAGGGAACATGCAGGGTGTATCGTTTTAGCACACAACTTCCAAGGTTATGACAGCTACTTCATTCTCCAGTATTTACATGAGAACGGCGTAATTCCCGAAGTGATTATGCGAGGTGCAATGGTCCTTACGTTATCGGTGCCAATGTTTAACATTAAATTCATTGACTCGTTAAGCTTCATACCTATGAGACTCGCTGACTTCCCCACAACCTTTGGATTGGACGAACTTGCAAAAGGATACTTCCCGCATCTGTTCAACAGAAAGGAAAATAGGAATTATGTTGGACCCCTACCCCCTAGCCAATTTTACAATCCTGATGGAATGAGTCCTGAGGAGAAGGAAAACTTTTTGGAATGGCACAATGGTTTGAGAGAGAACAATTATGTGTTCGACTTCCAACAAGAGATTTTGATCTACTGTCGATCTGATGTCGATATATTACGCCGCTGTTGCCTTGAATTTCGCGAGTTATTTCGTGATGTCACAGATATTGATCAGTTCGAGAAATGTCTCACTATTGCATCGGCCTGTAATCTTGTTTTCCGAAAGAACTTCCTGAAAGAAAACACTATAGCCATCATTCCCCCTCACGGTTATCGTCCCAAAGACAAACAATCCCTCTTGGCTTTGAAATGGCTTTCGTACAAGGCTGAAAAGGAAGACCTCTACATTCAACATGCACGTAATACAGGAGAAAAGCGTGTTGGCAATTACCTACTGGACGGTTATGATGAAGAAACCAACACGGCCTACGAGATCAATGGGTGCTTCTGGCACGGTAAGTTAACTTGAAAGAACGGGTTCCTCGTATAGACACCGCAAGCAGAAATAGTATTGTTTATTTATTTATTTATTTTTTACAGGATGTTTGAGATGCTATGCTCGGGACACGGTAAATACAGTCAATGGTAAGACGATGCAAGATCTTCATCAAGCCACAGTGGAGAAAATGAGTTACCTGAAGGATCATGGTTTTGTGGTGATTGAAGTTTGGGAATGTGATATTAAGAAAGAACTGGAACAAGATAAAGAGATGAAGGCTTACTTCGATAGCTACGATCTGGTCGAACCTTTGGAACCGCGTGATGGCTTCTTTGGTGGGCATACCAACGCCGCAAAGCTGTTCCACAAATGTAAAGATGGTGAGAAAATAAGGTAAGATGTAACAAAAATCATAGGAACGATTATGAAGTCACGGCATATATATTGATGACGTCATTTTTCACTTAGGTATGTGGATTTTACGAGTCTTTACCCATGGTGCAACAAAATGACTCGGACAGTTGTTGGCCATCCCCGCATCATTACCGAAAATTTCGAAGATACCTCGAGGTCTTTTCCACCCGGTCTTACCTTATCGAACTCAGGGCAAGTTGATGTTCCCCCTCTGCAAGTTGTGTGCCGATACGTGCAACCAGACCCCTTGTACCCATTCCGACAACGAAAGAGCCATTGAAGGAACGTGGTGTAGCGTGGAGTTGGAGAAAGCATTGGAGAAAGGCTACCAAGTCCTGCAACTCCACGAGGTATGGCATTTCCCTCAACAATCGGACGAATTGTTCAAGGACTACGTGAACACATTCCTTAAAATCAAACAAGAAGCCAGTGGTTACCCAAAGGACTGTACTACGGAAGAGAAGAAACGGCAGTACGTAGAAGAGTACCTTGCAGTTGAAAGAATACAGTTGGACCGAAGCAAAATCGAGCACAATCCAGGCATGCGTGCGTTATCCAAGCTCATGCTAAACTCGTTTTGGGGTATGTATTTTGAACAGTGCATGTATTCTAAACGTTTTTTAGGTGGCATCCGAACCCGTGCAACGTTACCGCTACAAATACTCATAATATATTTTTCGCCATAGGTAAATTTGCACAACGTCCCAATATGACCAAAGTCGAATTGATCAGTGACGTGCAAACGTTTCTCGACTATTTGACCTCGGACGAGATCAACGTTCTCAATGCAAATTTCGTAAGCGATGAAGTGATTGAGATCCATTACGAAAACAACGAGAATTCTGTAGCGCCAAACTCCAAGACCAATGTGGTCATCGCCGCCTTTACAACCGCCTATGCGCGACTCAAGCTTTACGGAGTGCTGGACGAATTGCAAGAAAGAGTATTGTACTACGATACTGACTCTGTGATATTTGTCAGTAAACCGGGAGAACCAGAGCCTCCGATAGGTCCATATCTCGGTCAACTAACTGATGAATTGAAAGAAGGACATATTACAACCTTCATTTCGGGCGGACCGAAGAATTACTGCTATCGGACCAGTTCCAACAAAGTGGAGACGAAAATACGCGGTATTACGTTGAATTGCACCGCAAGGCAAATGGTGAACTTTGATGTTATACGTGAATTAGTACATTTGCACGCAGTATGTAATGTGAACAATAAGGTGACGGTTGATATCCTGTACAAGATCACAAGAAACACAAAGACAAAAAGCATTGAAACGAAAAGAATGAAAAAGGACTACCATATTGTATATAACAAACATGTAATTATTGATGATTGTAAAACATTACCCTATGGGTATTAACTTTGTAAATAACATAAACAGTTTGAAATAAATATTTTTACAAGATCGCTTGATCTCAGAGTTAATTTCTGATGTTCAGTTTGTGATAGTGATCCAGATTCACCCCCGTTTCTCCTTCCAGTGTCGCGACTTGCTTTTCATTTTTTCTAGCCAATTCCCACATCATTATTTCCTTAGCGTTCATATGATAAGTAAAGTTGTTCCCCTGTGGAGCCCGAGGTACCATTACACCCGTTAATGTTTCCAATATGATTTGCGTCAATATGATTGAGTGCAATGTCGGATTGTCAATAAGCGTTGAGGGTATCATATTCTTCTCTATCAAAAGCTTCATTAAATCCAAAGTTGCCAAATTTCCATCTTGCGTTAAGAATTTGTCGGAGAGCCAATGAGTTACGATGTCTCTCCAAGCCATGTTGCTTCTATCAAATGCTTGTTTGATCTGATCAAAAATTTTAAAAGGTACTGGGTTTTTATAGATTTTGCTCACATGACAATTTGCATTGTGTCGACGCTGTATGTTTTTTTAGGTTACAATAACTGAAAGGTCTCGTGTTTCAACGCTCGTCTGTGGTCCACGCAAAAAACGGGTTTCCAATTGTCCGCATTATACTTGATCAATTTGTGCACTTTCATTTCGCTCAAACTTCTAGTAAAAGCTTCAATGACTTTCGTTTCCGAAGCCTTTTCCAAAGCATAGTCAAAATACAAACATAATTGTTCGTCCCTTTCCATCGTAAGACATTGATGATGCGTTTGAGACAGATGCTCTGTCATGCATCCGTTACACGAAGATTATTACGAAGATTATTATGTAGACAATTTGTCTCTCTCCAGGCAGAATGTTGGTTCTCAATCGCATGTTCTCTGGTGTCAACTGATGGCAATCAATCATCAAGTATCCATAAGGTTTACTCGTAGCATCTTCAAACGACTCCATGAGGTAATTGGTATATTTAGGAAACATTTGTCTGGCAAGTGTCGAGATACCAAGTGAGTCGCATGGATTTCGGAAAATCAACAAGTAGTGGGAATTAAGACTGATCGTTCGTGACAATTTACCAGGTGGAAAAAGGTTTTGGGTAAGGAATAAAACAGATA
>CACRXK020014645.1:0-12901 GCA_902702795.2 Paramuricea clavata
TCTAGGACTCAACAGAAAGAAATATGTCTTAACATCAAATATTAAAGATAGTTTGAAGCATTCATACAATTGAAGGTTTTAGAAAGTTTGATTATCAACTACATTTACATAAAGCAATAGCAATTATGTTATTTTGCCTGCGAATATATAAAAAAGTTGCAATAAGGGGCGGATTCAGACAGGTTTGACAGGTTTATATAAACCTGTCAGATTTTTCAAAGAGAGAAAAAACCTCCATGTATATAACTAATTTAATTAAAGAATATTCTGTTTCATAAAATTGATGTTGTCTAATCTATTACGCCACTTAATAAACACTGTTGTTGAAATTTGATTATGGATTACCGAGCGTATAATTAAGGACTTATCGCCCTGCATGGTTTCCTCTTACGAAATGTTGTAATACTAGACTAATAATCTGCGAATATATCGTCGTGGGTCGTGGACTTGTAAACATCACATGAATCACACATAACTGCCCGCAATTATGAGTAAACCGGTGGTCAGAGTTTTCTCCATGAGAGTAAACCGGTCGATACGCCATTCGATTGGCTAAACGGCTGCGCTCCGGCGGATGTAAACCGGTCATAAACCTGTGAGTCGAGCAGTATTTAGAGAAAACTGGGCATGAAAGTTAACAGAACTCGAGGACGCGCGAAATATGTTTATAATTTTGCGTGACTGAATCTTTGCGTTGGCGATAGAAGCATTTACATGGATTTCTTGTTCATTTTGAAGGTTTGTTTAGAAGTATATAGTCTAAAGTTAGAACAGTAAGCTATTTCTACTTACTGTATAGTAAATATCGATTCATCAACAAGCGTATCGATGTTTATACGTGTTAGGGCGAAATATGATAATGTACGTATAATCTTGCGTGACAGAATCATTGCGTTGGCGAGAGAGAATCAGGAAATGATTGTGATTATTTGTGAAGCTTTATTCACGCTCTTGCAGTTTGGTTTCTAGTTCATTGTTAAGTTGGTTTGAAAGCGTATAGATCTAAAATTACAACTATGTTTATATTAAAAGCATCTCTACTTGTACTTATAATAACTGTTGATGCGTCAGCAATTCAGTTGCCAATCCTATATTTTCAGCACTAGCTAAACTACTAATAGGTTTCCAAAAAGGTTCAATTCATCGTTTGAGCTGCGTGTTAGTCCAAAATTCTCTTAAAAGATATATTTTCTAATCATTAAATTCATTTAAAAAGTGACGCCAGAACGCAGGAAATCCTGTTTCAGAGGCCCAAATTTTAAAGATTTCCCGGGGGAGCATGCCCCCGGACCCCCCTAATGGTTGTGTGGACCTAGTAAACCGGTCACCCAAAACGCTGAATCCGCCCCTGCTTGAATTATTCTTCTCTAGCTTCTAATACATTTTAATCTTGATGTGATTCCATGGAACTATAAAATAATATATGATATGTTGTATGTATGTAATAAATATACAAATAGTAAGGAGTAAGAACCATTTTTGGTGTCAATGTTTTTTATATATCGACTATATTTAAGATTTTAAGTCTATTTTTGCCATTGATAAACTGTGACTAAAATATGTTTTTCAGTGTCGCTGTCTTTTACAAAAGAATATGCAAATACATTCACAATTTTGCCATGAAGCAATGGCGATAGCTCAAAATGTTTTATTTGGAATTGGTGGAACTATATTTATATGTACGTCAACAATGATGGTTTGTCCATAGGGTTTGTCCTATGGGCGCCCTTCATACGGGTCGACAAATATTGATATTTTCGAAAAAAATAATTAAATTCTGCCTACCCATTATTCACAATATGAATCTCCAACGATCTGGCATCATTTACAACAAGTTGCACACTTGAAAAACCAAAATTGACTGCATAAAAGAGGATTTATTGTCAACTTTGTCCATTTCCGCAATACAAAATATACAAATTATCACGCTCGGTGGGAACGACCAATATGGCCGCCGCACGTAAACTGCGACTGCGATCAGGCTTCAATTTTCGCCTGCCTACAGGGTGGAATGCGCTATCTAGTGTATATGAGATATCTATGGGGAAAACCCGGAAATTATTGTCAAATTGACAATGCTGATATTTATTAATCTAAACTCTGTATGTCTATTCTGCACGATTGGGAATGAATTAAAGAGGTTATCTCTCTAAGAACCGACCAATGGCTCTCGGCTCAAAAAATGAAAGTCTTCGTTACTTTCACAATGTCTTTTATGATTTTTTCGCCCACGCACGTGAAAGTTATTCTACTTTGAAACTTACCTGGTTTTATGATGCTTTTACAAAACTATTATGGCAAACTTTAGCGATAACAAGCACCAAGTCCAAATACGGCTTTTGTACACATATCAAATTCGACTTTAAATTTCTCAAAAGTGGCTCCTAACTGGATTCAGTGACTAATATGGTTGAAAAAAGGGAAGTTTGAAGTACCAATATCCACAATAAAACTTGTTACCAACCGCGATTTGAAGACTCCCAGAGCCTCTGAAATTTGTTACCTTCAATTATCGCGGAGTTGAGACGCCAGAGCTTCCAGTCATTTGTAAAATGCGCCGTCGTTCCGGTTTTTTTTTCACACAAGCCATTAAGCGATTTTCCGTGTTCATGAACATCAGAAGTTGTTTTAATTCGAAAAGATTTGGCTCGATGCAGCGAGGTAAACGTTACAACGAGGTAAGCGAGGTAAAATAGAGTCATTGCTAATTTTGGCACTCCCGTCATAAACAGTCTAATCGTGCAATAATTACTGCTATTTATTAGCAGAAAACCAGAACCATGGCGTATTGTCTTGTTTCTATAGCTTCTCTTCCGTGTAATGCACAGCAATTCCATTAGTATATATTTGACAATTTCGATTCCCCACTATATCTTCACATGATACTATACTTTATTGGGGTAATTTACGCATTAATTAACATTCCCCTTTTTGAATACATCGTGAACAGTTTCTACCATTATTCTGGTCGACGTTTCATATAAGAGTCCCCACATGCCCTGGCCTACCCACACCCCCAGTACGACCCTACCCCAACCTCGCGTTTTTGTGACGTCATTTGAAAACTCTTGTATGAAAATAAACTTCACCCTTTATTAGCTCTCCTTAAACAATTCCAGGTGAAGTTGATATAAAGGTCCTCAAATGACATCACAATAGAGGTGGGGTGCGTGTAGGGTAGGGCTCAGGATAGAGTTGGGGTCATTTGGAGACTATTCCATATATGACTCTTCTATTAAATTTCAGCCAAGCCCTGGTTGAAACACTAATCAAAACCCTTATTCGAACTATAATCCAAATCCAATTCAATTGGCATGCACGATTGCAACTGGATCTTTTTGAATAATCAGTATCTATAGTAGTCTTCTAGATCAAGTCTTTTTTCCAGTTTAAATTCATTTCCAATCGTGCAGAATAGACATACAGAGTTTAGATCACAGAATAAGGGTTTAGATGTTATATGTAAACAATTAACGGGTTTGAGTGTTTCATCAGGGGATCCAAACACGAGAAAACTGTATGAAACACGAGAGCGAAGCGCGAGTGTTTTATTGTTTTCGAGTGTTTGGTCCCCTGATGAAACACGAGAAACGAGTTGTTTACACAACATCTCAAACGAAAACATTTCATTGGCTTATATATATTATTATAGTATATTGTTGTGTTTTGACTTGAATTTGTAATTAGGATCTCAGCGGTTATTAGATGAAAACCGTTTTTCATCTAACAACAGTGATGGTATATGATTTTTAGCGTGTTTCCTTGCGGTATCCAACCTCAATCATGTGACGAATTAGGGTGAGTTCATTCCCTAATTTGCTCATGAATTATTAATGAGTTTGAGATTAATTAATAAATATCAGCATTGACAATTTGACAATAATTTCCGGGTTTTCCCCGAGTAGCTAATTTTAATACGAAAGCGTACCACGTTTACCTCGCTGCATCGATCGAAATCTTTTTTAATTAAATCCACTTGTGATGTTCATGAACACAGAAAAATCGCTTAACTACGATGATTTAAAGGCTTGTGTAAAAATACGGAACAACAGCGCATTTTACAAGTGACTGGAAGCTCTGATGTCTCAACTCCGCTATAATCGAAGCTAAACAAAATAGCCAATTTTATCAAATTTCAGAGGCTGTCGAGTCTTCAAATCGCGGTCAGTAACAAGTTTTATTGTGGATATGGGTACTTCAAACTTCCATTTTTTTAACCATATTAGTCACTGAATCCAGTTAGGTGCCACTTTTGAGAAATTTAAAGTCGAATTTGATATGCGTACAAAGCCGTATTTGCACCCGGTGCTTGTTATCGCTAGAGTTTGCCATAATCTTTCTGTAAAAGTATCATAAAACAAGACAAGTTTCAAAGTAGAATAATTGTCACGTTGGTGGGTCAAAAAATCATAACATTTGGTTGAATACTTTTAAAATTATATGTATTTGAATTCGGCTAATTTTTATTCCTGATTTAGGCAGAGGATTTTCTGCCCAACGGCGCGGGACCGAAAAGTCGCTGAAATTTTAAAAATTAATAAAATTTCAAAATTCCAAATAGTGTTTGTTTGTTCTTGGGGTAAATACATTTCATTGTGAAAGTAACGAAGAATTTCATTTTACGAGCCGAGAGTCATTGGTCGGTTCTTAGAGAGACAGCCTCTTAAACTTTAACGTGCGCCTATAAAATTATGTTGGAGAGTCTTTGTAGATACAATCTCGAATGTAGATTCGCTTTGTCCACGCGGCCAAAGCGACTATATACAATGGTAAATGACCTTTATAGCGTACCCCGTAAATGACAGAAAGAAAAGAAGCATGGCGCGCGTCAAAGCGAGAAATAATGGTAACGCACGCGCATTGGGTGCTTGGATAAAAATATTTTGCAAAATATGGTCGCCGTCGCTCTTATGTTTTGTAGGGATAGTCTATAAGGCGCGGGTCGCGAGTCAATAGAAATGGCTCAGGTCCAGTGAAAATGGCGCGCGTCCAGTGAAATGGCGCGGGTGACAAGTTCCGAGGCGCGAGTAAAAAGTTCCGAGGCGCGGGTAACAAGTTCCGAGATCAATAGATGATTCCCCTTATTACGTTTTCGTAGCGCTTTGCATTGTGGTTGTAGTGGTATCACATCTTGAATATCAGGGATACCACTATAACCACAATGCAAAGCGCTACGAAAACGTAATAAGGGGAATCATCTATTGCCCGGCACTTATATTCAAGATGGCGGCTATTTTGACTAAAAATTCTGCAAATTAATATTCGGTCAAATATCGTCTCATTCTGTGGAAACTCTGTGGAAACTCTTAAACTTAAACTAACAGACATGAATTAACTTAGGTAAATCACGTTTGGAGGCGTTATACTCAGCATAGTTTTAAACACAAAGAGAGTGGACAGTTGCAAATGGAAATATATTTGGAATGAGTCACTGTCAGTATATTCTTTATTTAACTAATACTAGTATGATAATTAAGGTAAAAAGATGATTTATCTAAATTCTCTATATACTTTTGGCTACAAAACCCCCACAATATTCTTAGCATTTTTTACGGCTTAAAAATTATAGTTATTTATACCAGTAATCAGTTAGTATCAAAATGTAATAATTTATGAATTGCCTGATTTTAATTATTCACATATCATGACATTTTTACTGTATGGGAGTTAGAGAAAAAATCGCCCTAGCTCTTAACCTAGCGCTAAAATTAAAAATGTTCAATCTGTTTTAGTTTGTACTTGTTAAAACCTAATTTCGAAGATATATTTTAGAATATCTGGACTTAATCGCGATTCGGTATCGCAATAATTAAATATGAAGCATTTTAGTTAGGAATTGTATTGTGAAATAGCGCAAATACGTCAAGGAGACCTCAATAAATTCCATTTTCAAACGAAATATTGAACATATGCAAAATGTTCAATCTGATTTGGCTTGGCAAAATATTGCATTTCTTAGACTAAGCCCAATTTATACAAAACCACACGATTTATTCCCCGTTCGGTATAGCCATGTATTTTAGGTGAATTTTCACGTATTTTAGCCTTTGAAATAATTATGACGCCGCACGCAAAATTTGACCAAAATAACAGCAATAAGCTGGTGTTTCTTCTTCGAAATATGCCTCCATTTTGTATGCTCTAAAGAAGCCTCTGCAGAAGAAGAGCTTTGTAACCATGCCTTATAGTTTCTAGGCAACAAAATATTATATATATTCGTAAACATTACTTTAATTTTCTGTGTTGTTGTAATGTACTCAGTCTACTCAGGTGAATATGATACTTGTGATGTTACTCTGAGTGTATATCCACACCGGCCAAGCTTGAAAAATATGCCTGGCCACGGTGGGAATCGAACCTACGACCTTTGAAATACTAGCCCAATCCTCTGCCAACTGAGCTACGTGGTCAGGTCGGTTCGAGTATGTGATATTTCGGAACAGAATCTAGTTCCTTTGATATCAATGTAATCTAGTATTCATGACTTTTTCTGTGTTGGTGTAATGTACTCAGGTGAATATGATGCTTGTGATGTTACTTTGAGTGAATATCCACACCGGACAAGCTTGAAAAATATGCCTGGCCACGGTGGGAAAAGAATCTACGACCTTTGGAAATCGAACCTACGACCTTCGAACCTACGACCTTCGACGGTCAGTGGGAATCGAACCGACGACCTTTGAACCTACGACCTCTTTTCCGAAATATCACATACTCGAACCGACCTAACCGCGTACCTCAGTTAGCAGAGCATTGGGCTAGTATTCCAAAGGTCGTAGGTTCGATTCCAGCCGTCGCCAGGCATATTTTTCAAGCTTGCCCGGTGTGGACATACACTCAGAGTAACATCACAAGCTTCGTACACATTGTCGGCAAGACTTCAGATGCGGGTAAAAGTGGATATATAATTTTTTGCCGACAAGCTAAAAATTCTTACGAATGGGGGTTTAACCATTCAATAATTAATTCTGAGCGTTTAAAAAAGCGTTATAAGCCACTGGTGGAAACTAAGACTTTTATGAACGCAGAATATATTATGTTTAAGCTCCGCCCCCTAATGCCCACTATTTCGAATTCTCGTCATCTCATATGCATTGTCCAGACTCGCATAGATAGCCGTAAGCTGTGAGTCGTAATATTTTTTGCTTTGAACATATTCTTCTCTCCTCTACGAATGGGTATTTTGCGCTGCCACCAGCAACAAGCTTACAATATTTTCTTGCGCCACCAGCTATACAATATCTTTTTAATTTAAAAAGGTGAAATGATGGATTAATATATTCTGAAAAACACTTCAGTGTTGTGACAGATATGAATAATTAACGAGTATTGACGAATAATTAACTAGCAGTAAAACAAAACAACGGTTACTTAATATAATATTATAGTTGATGAAAAAAATTTACTGCATGTTCTCACGTCAGCCGCGTGCTCATTGCGACTGTTTGAACAAAGTAAAAGAAACACAGATTTTGGTAAGTTTCTTTTTCACTTGTACCAAATGCACAAATGTCTATTCAAACGCCCGTTGGGTTTAAATTTCTGTCAGAATTATTCGCCGTAAAACGGAGAAATTATAAACTTTAGATGTCAATTTTGAAGCCGCTTTTGTGTTTAGGTTTTTGTCGGCAATGTTAAGTAAATTAATACTACACATTGATACACAACTGAACTGCTCGACCTTTCTATTTCTGCGAAGAATTTCCTCCACGAACAAATATAGTGATGCGTACTGATGTACCTATAGTACTGCTCAGAACGCGTTCCAAACGTGTTCCAAACGCGTTCCGAACGCGGTCGGAACGCGGTTGGAACGAGGTCAGAACGCGGTTGGAACGCGGTCGGAACGCGGTCCGAACGCGTTCCAGAGGAAACTTGGAAACGCGTTCCCAACTTTGGCTAAAAACAGCGTTCTCGCATCGGAAAAACCCGACACCGAATGAAACATGAGCTACTGTAGGTTTTGACAGTTGACAACTATGAACAATTAATATCAAGCTTCATCCCGGGCTGAAATACCAGCCCGGTTTGATCCAGACTGAAACTCGACACAGTCCGGGCTGTAATCACAAATAATTTTAAAAAATCGTCTTAACGGCTTTGTTCAGCGTGTTTGTTTCAACTGTATATGTAACCATAAACACACAAATCAAATAGCCGAAAATGCTTCAAATCGCGATCGTGTCTTTCAACCCGAGCTAGAAAGGTCTGTGTTGTGCACATGCTACATTTCAGCAATTTAACAACATGGGATGAAAATAGTTCCGACTAAAACTCAGCCGGCTCAAACTGCTCACGGGCAATCAAATAGATCGCTATCAAACGTGCTGAAGCAAGCGTATCATGTAGCATACTTGCTACAGTTTATTTTAAATTGTCGCCGCTTGTGTAATTTTTTTACGCATAACTAAGTCATTACACATGATTATAAAGTATAAACATTTACAATTAGTCAAAAACTAGTGACTGTGACATTTTTGACTGCCCAACATCTCGATCGGGTCGATTCTATAATAATTGCATGCTTGCAATATACATTTACTAACAATCGTACCAACTTATATGATGATGTTTCCTTACTGTCGCACGCGAATACACGCATATCAGCAATAAACATCGCTTGCGTACTATTGTTGCATGAGTTAAGATTGAAATTATCTGTATTTCTAGTCTACAGGATGGCTATAATAAACTGGACGACCTCCTTACCTTGTGCTTTTTCCGGTATTAGCTTATCCATTTAAAAGTCCTCCTGTGAGAGTCTGATGATGATTTTATAAAGTCCAAACACTGTGATATTTTGGCTACCTCTTTCGGAAATGAAATTCAATAGCCTATTCAACACACGCGTGAGTGAATAACTTTTGACAATAATTTCCATAATTTTAGACAATACTGTTAAAGTCATTAAAATTCCTTCAAAACTGTTTTTATTTATTTTGGTGCCCTTTAGAGTTTTGTGAAAAGTGCGAGCATTTTCTACATGGTCATCAAAAACCTGATGGCGAATAGAGGAAATTAGCTAGATTGTGTTTTAGTTTGTCCCGGAGTATTGACCACGCACATACATGTATGTGATGTGTACATCATAGGTTATTTTGATTCGCGACTCGTTAGTGGAAAGCAAATATAAAAACGCGGTTTCATGCTTTATAGTGTGAACACAAAATGTGCAAGTGAGGCTGACTTATACTCGGGAAATCACGATGATTTCCGACGATGCCCGGTTTCGATACGAGTGTAACCGGAACGCGTTCCGCAGATGCGCTCCGGTAAAAGTGGAACGCAAATGGAACGCAATTGGAACGCGAATGGAACGCGAATGGGACGCAAATGGAACGCATTTAGGAACGCGTTCCGGACGCGTTCCGCACGCATTTTCGGTTAGGTTATTTCTGAGCAGTACTGTATACAACACTGCCAATCACGCAAGTGATTACTATAGAAATAGTAAACTTTGTTCATCATCTGAATTGAACAGAAAACAATTTGCACCATGCAGTCATAGGCAGCCCAAAACTGCATGTAGAATGCACCAAATGCTTCCAAATGCCAATTTATATTAAGCTCGCCCCATTCCTCTGTCGTTTGTCGCGCGCCGCAAGCACTGAATGAAAAGCATTGTTCATATACAGCTATTTCAATTAAGGTTGTCCACGAGCAAAGCGGAATAGTCGAATACGAGCGCGAAAGGCTGCTGGGTACCGCTTTGAAAATTCATTAATTTAAACATAAATTTGGAATAACTGAAACGTGGCTAAATGATCAAACATATGATTTAGTTGATATTTCTGGCTATAAATTCGTCTCCAATCATCGTACTACAAAACCCTCTGGTGGAGTAGGGCTTTATCTACAAAACAGCCTTGACTACAAATTATGTTCAAAATGCAATTACGCAAATCCGGATTTGATTGAATCTATTTTTGTGGAGATTTGCATACCAAATGAAAAACATTATTGTAGGCACAGTTTAGCGACCACCCAATCAAAACGTAGCGGCTTTCTTAGAAAAATTCAATGAAATAATCTCTATTATCTCAAAAGATAATATGTAATGTAAAACTTTATTTCAATACGCTAACTTCGACAATTATTTACAACTGGTTTCCACGAAGGGCGTATACACACAAAGAGCTAAATGTTAATTATATATAGAACAAAATATGTAAGAATCCCACCCTAAAATATTATCATCTTCCTCCCAAACCTCCACCCCCTAAACAAGTACCCACCCACCCTCACGCAAAACTAACCCCCCTCCCGCGCACAATCTATATTGTCCTCCCATCATTTGGTCCTGGAGAAATTAGCTTATCATCTGCTTAAATGCAATTTCGCCATTGTTTTAAATGACGTAATTGACTCAGCCGCCTTGACATCTTGCGGCAGACTATTCCATAGAATTGCTCCACTGTATCCAAATTTTTTCTTTAGAAATTCCGTTTTCGGTTTTTTTAACGAGAGATCAGTTTCGCTATTGCGTAAATCATAAATATTCTGCGATGCATTTCTCCGAGAAAAAAGATCTTTAAGGTTTGGCGCCGTGTGGTTCCCCAAGACTTTATACATCAATACTAGCTTGTTTTGTTCTCGTCTCCTAGCCAGGGTTTCCCAGCCTAATTTGTTTAGGACTTCAGACGATCTTACATCGTAGTCAGCTCCGGTAATCACCCTTGCTGCTCGATTTTGGAATTTTTGCAATTTGTCTTGAAGTCCCAAACCACAGTTATCCCACAGGGGAGAAAAGTAATCAAAATGAGGCTGAATTAATGTTTTGTAGACATCATGTAAGGTTTTGTGTGGAACATAAGGTTTTATTCTTTTAATTGCTCCTATTCCAGCGCTAATCTTATGGCATACAGAATCAATATGTTTCTCCCAACTTAATTTTTCATCTAGATTTACCCCTAGACATTTAAATGTATTGGTTTGTGGGACTGGGATTTTGTTAATCTCAACGGCTCTATTTCCTATTTTATGATTTAGATTATGCGTAGATCCAATAAACATGACTTTTGTTTTTTCCTATGATATTTTAGTTTGTTTTTAGCAAGCCATTTATGAATACTGGAAAGGTCCATATTCAAATTGTCAATCAATGTATCGTAATCATGCGAAGAGGAAGATATCTGAGTGTCGTCGGCATAAAGACATGGGGTTATCCTTTCTAGAATATCAGGCATATCATTAATATATAGCAAAAACAATAATGGACCAAGTATGGATCCTTGCGGAATTCCGCATATTATTGTTCTTGCAGAAGAAGTTTGATCATTAACAGAACACACTTGCTTTCTATTCCTTAAGTATGATTGGAACCATTTTAATTCAATGTCGTGAATTCCAAACTGGGTTTTAAGCTTCTCCAATAATATCTCGTGATTCACCGAGTCAAATGCTTTACATATATCAGGAAAAACAACTCCATTTATTTTGCCTTCATCCATGTCTTGTAGCCATTGATCACACATTTGTATAAGAGCACCTAAGGTTCCATGTTTTGGTCTAAACCCGGATTGAAATTTAGACAGAAGCGCATGTTTATTCAAAAAGCTATATATTTGGGTAAAAACTTCCCCTTCAAATATTTTACTTATTATGGGAAGAATTGAAATTGGTCTATAATTTTCGCAGGTATTCCATCCATACCTGTCGCTTTTGGGACATTTAGTTTTTGTAGGCGTTTGGAAACACTATCTATAGTAATATCTGCGAAGTGAAAATTTTCTTTAGGAAGAAGCACAGTACTTTCATAAATTGCTTGATCATTTAAAGCATCAGTGCTTTGACATGCTGATTCAGCAGCCATCTTCATTCCAATATTTATAAAATATTCATTTAATGTTTCAGTAATAGATTTATCATCAGAAATAATATCATCATTTACTTTCATTTCATTAATATTTGCATTCTTATGCTTTCTTCCTAAGAGCGAATTTATCCAAGCCCATCCACTTTTACTGTCTCCCATTTGAGAGCTTGCCTGGATTTTATCACAAAAGTACTTAGATTTTGCTTTCCGCATGTTTATATTTACTTCATTACGTAGTGTTTTATACAATTCCCACTGTGACTCCGAATCATATTTTATGGCCTTTTTTTTGTGATAGTCACTTTTTCTCATAAGTTCTTTAATTTGAGGATTAATCCATGGGACAGGGTTATTCCTTATTCGCTTGTGGCGCAGAGGGGCATGTCTATTAAGTGCATCTAATAATAGTGATTTCCAGACTTGCCAACATAAATTGGGATCTCCAAACTGATAGACCATCTCCCAAGGCAATTGAGACACATCCCGAATGAAATCATTTTCGACAAAGGTTTTAAAGTTACGAACCTGACGAATTTTTTGCCTTCCATTCGGTAGTGTAAATTTTCTCACAGCGTAGACAAGGCTGTGATCTGAAATTCCCAGGTGAATGACACCTGATCTGGAAATATTTTCTGGTCTAGTTGTTAATATTAAATCAATTAGTGTAGCTGATTTAGGAGTTAGCCTTGTAGATTCTTTAATAAGTTGGTCTATCTGATACAGAGAACATAAAAATTGCAACTTACATGTGTGAGGGTCAGGTATAGTTTTACTGACATCACAATTTAGATCTCCTATGAGGATTAGCTCCTTATCTTCATTATCACATTTTGCTAAAAAGCTTGCCCAGTAATCGAATTTATTCATAAGAGAATTTGGTGGTCTATACCATGTGCTTATTAGCAGTGATTTATTGTAGGGTAAACTTAATTCAATGCAGACCATCTCAAGTTCATCAGGGATTAGATCTATTCTATCTGAGAATGATATGTTTTGGCGAACATATAGAACCACACCACCACCAAACCTATTTCGATCTTTACGAATTATATTAAAACCATCAATATGTATCTCATTATTTGAAAT
>CACRXK020014646.1:0-12900 GCA_902702795.2 Paramuricea clavata
TTAAAATATGAGAATACAGTGAAACAGCTATTGGCGCACTGATAAATGCGCGATATAAAGTATTATTTTAAACAAGCGTAGAAGTGTTTTATCATATTCAAAATGCGAGTGCGCAGCACGAGCATTTAACAGTTTGTTCCATTGTTGTTAAGCACAGGATTTTATGCGCCTGGTAATTAAAAATTCAATTCAATTGTGTTTACGGACTCTTGTGTTCAGCATAGCGCTCAGGCTTCAAACACGACTACAATAGATGCCGTTCTAATCTTGACATAACCAATACTAATAGGATGAACTTTTATATAAAGAATACTAATAAAGATGAGTTTTATCAGGTATAAAGCCTTTTCACGTGACATATTACGGTTGACATAAACTGCCAATAAGCTTATGAATTATTTATGAGTGTTTGAAGTAATATTTCAAATCCGAGTTAGTGTTTTAGACGTGGTTTCTAAATACAAGTGTCATGAACAATGGCGTGGCGCAGCCGAGCCATTGTTCATGGCACTGGGGATTTGGAAGCCAAGTTTAAAACACTAACGAGGATTTGAAATTGCTTCTCACAAGACACACATTAGATATTTATAGCAATGAGGCATGAAATTATTAGCTATTCAAAAAAGTGAGTGTGGGACATTAACGACTACATTCGCTTGAAAGTTTGCATGAAGTGTAACGAAGCATTCAGTTCGCTTTCGTCGTGAAAATGTTGAGCACAGTATCGAAAATGTAAAGAAAGTCACTCAATGACAATTATAAGGATGGAGATCCGCACCCCGGAAAAACTACATATTAGATTGTGTGTGTGATATGGCGTTGTCTGGTGGAAAATGGTCGAATATATTAGACGGTAAACATTACTAGTAAGTTGCTGTAATAGATAGCTTAAGATCTACGACGTCGACGTTAGCTAGGACGGCAGGGCTAAGCAGAGGACTGGGACTACATTAGGACGACATCCTAGTCCCAGTCCTCTGCATAGCCCTGACGTCCTAGCTGACGTCGACGTCGTAGATCTTAAGCTATCTATTATTGCTGTACTGTTTATTATGATAGTAGGTAAACAATCGTAATTTTCCTTTTCGTGTATTTATGCAGTTTTCAAACGTTCAGAAAAAGTGTTAGATGTAAAGTGTAGTTGGAAAAAAAATTCTAAATACAGCTTACTGTATTTAGAAATAATTCTAAACATATAGCAATTAAATATATTTGCATAATCTTTTGTTTACTCCTCAATTTCCCTATTGTTCAAAGCCCTTCCCACTTGAAGTAATTAAAGTCGTAGTCTAGACGGGGTATACAGATAGATACACGTGATGTAAATTACACCATGTCATTGGCCGAATGCTATGAATATCTAATGATGTGTTAGAAATGTCGCTCATTGTCAAACTTTGTCAAAATGCACCGCGCGTGCTAATCGCCTGTTGCATGACACATCGTTTTGCGCGTTATGTAGGCACACGGTTCCATTGCCTACTATATATAAACGCTATGGTTGCGGTTGGTATGAATGCCGCACCTACAGCATAGACATTTTTTACAACAATACTTTACCTAAAAGATCCATATTGACCATACGGAAAGGGATGAGGACCTGGAATCACGCATTCATTGTCTAGACAGTAATTCATTCTTGCCTAATAATGACCAATTTAATATGACATAACGTAATTATAATGATATTTAATGAGGCCATAGTTCCAGTTTTAGCCCTACGACAAAAACTAATGCAAAGTGCACAATGAACCGTCGGAGTCGATTTTTATGTTGTCTGTCGATACTATTTTTCAAAATTTTCTATATCATCTTGATACCAAAATCTAGGTTTTGGACAATGTGGTCCGTTTATCACAAATTATAAATTATATATTACACTCAACAGTTAGCCGAAGTGTCATGATAGTAGACTATCCTTTCACCGAAATTGTTCATGCAACAAGTTTGCATTCCAAAGCACGAAATAACTCGTGCCAAAACCTGATTCAACCTAAAGCTGAAAATGGCCATTATTTGGGCAGGTTACTATAGTACGTTTTGTAAATAACGAGCAACGATGCTCATATGTTGAAGTCAATATTTTTATTCTTTGGGTGGGAGGAGGGGTGCATAGCACTCAGAAATAAAAGTGGGAGGGGGCTAAACTAAAGATATCAAGAACAAAATATGTTGCAAAACGATTTGAAATCCCCCCTCCCCCGCCAATAAAAACTGTTCCCCGCCAGGAATTATAATGCATACATCCAATCGGGATACCCAACCATAAATACGTGGTGGATTTAAATTAGGAAAACAATTTTTCAGCAGATGATTTTGACTCCATCTGGAATGGAAAACCAACGTTAAATCAAGAAGGTTTTTTCAGATCTAGTTTCAAAGCATATTTACCCATCCTAAATGTGGGTGAGTGTGAGGTCCAAATATGGAACATTTAAAATTGTTCGTGGCAATAGATCCTGTGTGGACATCTTTTACATACGTAACGTCGCCAATTCCTGGGTCATTTTTCGTACAACCTGTTGATTTATCGTTCGTGAAAAGATGACGAAGTTGTCGCCTTCGATTGAAGCGATAAAGCCTACAAAACTTTGAAAGCTAATTTAGTTATTGTATCAGAGAATTATTATTGGTCGAGAAATATCGAAGTTGAAGGAATCCTTCAAATTTGTGACAAAAATGATGAATTTGCCCTTCTTATGGAAACCATAACGTGTCAGTAGGCGGGAAATTTGACATTAAAGTTGTTCAACTATCACATTTTTACTCACAAAATTGACTTCGGAGAGCCTATATAATAAAATATATAATTAACTCGTTTACGTTTTTGGAAAATAAGTGTTTGGTCGACTTTTTCCGCAAGCAATCATACGTATATATCGTGTGTTTAAAACTAGTACAAAACACGTCCGTGGAATTAAAAAAGATTTTTTAGCGTTTTTAATAAATTAGTCGAACTATTTATTTTTACTGGAAAAATACTTTTGTATAAGCAAGACCTTTTTAAGTTTAGTTACTACATGGTGCGTCTAAAAAGAACAATTATCTAATGGCCACAAAGTGAAAATTTATGGGAGTTTGGGTATAGCTTAGTGTCTTTTGTTTTCTTGAAAATTTTTCTTAAAATTAAACTTCTGAGTGAAAAAGGGCTGTTTTTGCCATGCAGTTATACATTGAAATTGGATCACGCACAAAAGTAAAACATCCAGGTTTCAAACATTATTTCAATTCATACATTTTAAAACGTGCTTTGAAACTATCAAAGTACTAAAGAAGTTAACGTATACACTATGTTAATCACCAGACCGCTAGAACTTGGATTTTTTACGGATATGAACATGAGTTGAAAGAAATTTAATCATGCATGAAATATTAATGTGTGAAATGCATGAATCGAAGTCCAAGTCGGAGTAACCGAAACAGTCTGGAAAAAGACTTCTGCCTGAAGCAAATTGTCTGCCTCTTCGATGGTTGAGCAAATGGATGAGTTGCCGGTTCGCAGGCCCCCTTCGCTTTGCCCGGCCAATTGCCCCCTGGCGAACCCATACTACACTGCATTATGTACAAATGCAACGTATTATGGGATCGCCAGGGAGCAATTGGCCAAGCAAAACAAAGGGGGCCTGCGAACCGGCAACTCATCCATTGACTGTACTTTGATAGTTCATAAAACAGATTCATTTTTTCCTATTATTTCGCATTTTAAGAACAGCCCGAGCTTTGACCATGTAAGTTATGTTGCTTTGATGACGACAATGACACAAAAATAAATTTACCAGTGCGCTTGCGTTCCTTGAAATGAGTTGTTAGAGGAAACTTGAATTCCAAAGTCCGGTATTTCAGCTTCGCCCAAATCACTTGACCAATGTGGGGGACCATGAGGGTCAACATAGGAATAATTAGATGGTACTGTCCAAGATACAGGACTATCCTTCATTCCAACCAACATAAACCCCCCGCCGTTTGTATGAACATCACACCAAATCTAGTTCATTAGAAAATGCGGATTCAATTGTTTGTGAATACGGGGGCACACCTTAGTAGGAGTGTATGCTGAGGTATATTTGAATCCCGGGAACAGTAGCACTTTGTCAAGGTGGTGGCCCTATGCCATGTTACCGCTCTAGCTAGAACGGCAAATATATCGCTTACTCTTAGACTTTTTTTGAAAAACAACTACGTTACAGCATCATATTCAGGCAACTCTCCTTACGCCTTGCCACGCTTATCAATATTACAAAATATTATACCCCAAATTCAAATTGTCCAATCAGGAAGCTTAGTTTGTGCCACGTGAGCATGAAATTAATCGCGATATCACGCCTTACGTCATCAATTAGCAAGCCTGCGTTCTTTTTGACAATGTTCCACCCCATGTCACTGAACTATATAACATGGAAGGCTGACTCAAGCTCAAAAAGTGCATATGTATATACAGTACGTATTCCATATATGGTCATCTCTTGCATAATACTGATGAGCAAATACACCACACTCACGAGCATATACATGACGCTGAAGAGCAAATACACGACGGAATACTTGCCCCAAGACTCCGATGTAAACGCCCACTATATGAATTATGAAAATGGCGGGTTCTGGTAGAATGAAGTGTTGTTCGTATTGTTCGCATTTGCTGTCTAAATATCTTTATATCTATTTCTTCGTAGTTTGTATATCTTCTTAGATCAAGATACATATTATAAGCTGAAAGCCTGAATAGACAGAATAGTGAAAGGTAAGAGAACCGAAAAAATCCCAGCTTTCTCTCTTGCTATAAAGTAATAAATCTATGATTATTGATATTTTACCTTGTTTTTATCTACTTTTGACACTTTCAACTTTTAGTAATACATGCACTTCATGAATATTTTCTTTACCGAACAGCGTCTTGGTCCTACTTGTTTATGGAATGAAAGCAAACTTTCTATGAACAGCAATGTATCATATGAAGGTCTTTGACTGCCAATGTGTCATTGTGTGTATAACTATAAGGGGCTGTTCATATGAGCACGGATCTGCCGGGCTGGTCCGGGCCCGGCTAGTCATACATTTTAAAAATTGCATTCATATGGAAGCCAGGTTGGCCCGGCATTGCCGGGCTCATGTGATTGCAACAACCGGACCAGCCTGGCTAGCTGGGCTGAACATGTTCTGCTTCATGTTCATGCTGTGTTCACAGCGCGCCAGTGATAAATTGCCGGGCTAGCCGGCTCATGCAGCAAAGGAAAAGTCAGCCCGGCAAGGAAAGCCAGCCCGGCTCAAATGAACAGCCCCTAAAACTTTAAATTAATCTTCCCTTGTCAGTTCGCGACCCGAGCGACGAAGTCGCGAGTGGTCGACTTGTGTCGCTTGCAGGAATTTAAATCGCATTAAAAATTTTGGCACGAATAATTTTGACATATTAAAAGGTGTGTACATTTCATACAATTACTTCACCGCACCGCAATGGGTCTACAAAAACAAAAACATTCTCTAGACTAGAATTGATATTTCTTGGTCGTCGAATAAAACAGTTCGCACCAAGTGTGGAAACGAAATGACTGACCCAAGTTAAGTAAGCGCCGAAAGCTGTTCAATGTATCGATCAACAAAAACAAGTGCATGTAAAAACTTATTGAAGCTTCACAGTTGTTTGTCTATTTAAACAATGTGTGCCGTAATTATGTCGATCGACAAGAATAGTCCGACTCAGTTCGCCAGCGATTTTATTACCGTAGCGAGTAGAAGTTAATCTATAAACTGAAAAGAATCAGACAACTGTATTATGTAAACAATGACGTCACCGGTGGATTTTTCCACCGGTGATATTTGGCGCGCTGCAAGTGACAAAAGTCCTTTCCACAGAAGAAGTGAAGCGCGCCATAGAAGGGCCTGGAAAGGACTTTGGAAAGTCTAGTCTCCATCAGGAATGATTCTGTAGTAGATAAATGTGTACGTGGCTGTTGTGGCAACTAGTCTTTTGGCAAAAGACTAATTATATAGTATCCACAGTTATTACATTGAAATTTGCAATAGTCAAATTTTACAAATATTGGAATTTAAACAATTTTTTTGCATATAGTAATTTAATTAATAGGGTTCTCTTACCAAGGAAAATTATTTGCTTTTTTTCTTTTAGATCAAGTAAACAATGAGCTAGGATATAACATGATTAAAACGTTATGCAAAAGATATAGAGCTACTCTGAATGTGCATCTTCACAGCTCTGGATGTAAACTTGAATAATTATGGTACAGTGTTACTCCATGTTTCATGTGACATGTCTTAACATATGTCATCTCTATTTTTAACAAGGATTGCCTATTTAATACTAACTAATACTGTTAAATATTTGTTCCTGCTATGCTAATAATTAAAACCTGCATCTAAATAACTAAAAAGACAATACTTTTCTAAAGCTTTGAATAATGCAACTCATTAAAATTTTGCTTATAGCAGGCCATTTGCTATGGCTGGCTACGCTATACTGATAATACAATTATTTCAGGCAAGACATTGTCTATTATATACAGCTATTTCGATTAAGGTTGTCTTTTGAAAACTATAAACTCTGAGCGTGCAAGTGTTGATGGTTTAATTCTTATTTAGACCCTTCTACTAAAAAAAATTAACTTTTAAACAATACCTGTAGGCATATGGAAACTTGTTACAAACTAAGGTCTAAGCCGGAGTTTAAAGGCTAAATAAGCAATAAACCACCATCCCTTGCACTCTCCGAGCTTTTGGAAGGACAACCTTAATTATTAAACTGAAACAGCTGTATAACTAATACATGCATGTGAGACATTAAGTATTAAGTTAACCAATAAGGCATTATCTATTAACTTTTGTGATATATGTTTATGACAAAAAATCAACTTTGCACCATATTATGCACTTTACAGTATTGACACTCGCAGTGAATTTACGAACATTTATACGACCGACTTCAGTTAGTTATCCAAGGCATGACAACCTTATATCAATATTTGGCAACAGTTTTTTACTTATCTTAATAAAAAAATATGTTAATATCTAACTTATAACAACACCCGCCCAGATTAGCTTATGCTATTTTCGGGTGTGTTAATTTATGTAAATATCAACCTATATTAAATAAATGAATGAAATGAAAAAACAATATAAGTCACAATATAACTATGCTATATTAAAATTTTATAATTTTTGTCGATTGTGTTTGAAATTGAATCATAAAGCATTGAATATTTCGATGTCTTCCTTGGCAACAGTAGTATACTAGTTCTCAAACAACCCACAACTGCATGCTTATAAATAGACGACTCATTATAATATTTAAATGCATGAAATGTTTTTCAGCAGTGAGTGCATGCATTTTGTTATTGTCTTGAAAATTAAATTTTACGAAAAAAGGAGAAATAATGAAAAACTATTGGCATTGTTTATTGAGTATTGGCGTTGCCATTACTGTATTAATCAGCCATTAATAATCAGGTGATCGGTCTAATGACTACACTTCAGAGTTTTGTTGAAGAAGTAAGTTGAACAACCAGTGATGGGTTCCTGCAAGGATTAAAGAGAACTGCGTGTGCACAATACATTACTTTAAGCATTTATTAAGTTAGTCATACACGTACGAGTGGGGCAGTGAACCGACAATTTTTCGCGGGAAATATTTCTGCTTTTCGGGCAAAGACAATAAATCCTTACGTATCCATTTGAGAAAATTAGAGAGAAAGTGACTTGGAAACACTTACAATTGACCTCTATATATTTCAAATTGAGCGTAACACTTGGTAAAATACAGTCCGAATTTGGACGCATAGTAAAATATGCATTGTGTCCCAAAAACCATCCATTCGTTTTTCTTTTGCATCTCTTAAACTGGTACAATAAGTGCACGCTTTAAATAGAGTTTGATTAAAAAATTAAGCATATATACAATGCGCATCAATTAATGGACGTCGTTAACAATACAAACAAATCTTTACATTTTTATTTCAGCGTTTGTCACAGTGTGATTTCTCACCCACACGAAAGTTATTTGGACAACAATATTCTCCCAAGAAAGAGTATTTATAACACTTTTCTATCATGAAACATGAAGAAAAACTAAAGAAATTGGAAAACTTCGAGTTGGAGAGCTTGTACTTTTTAGTTAATATTTGTACTTTGGTTATTGTTTGTAATAAACCAGAAAAGTTACATTTACGATAGACTGTGGCGAAGCCAGCCCGACTATTTCAGTGGTCACGCTATGCAAATATTTTCGTGTTCATAGACTGTAAAAACAGTCAATTTCTAAAGAACTGAATAACGATTTTAAATTTGCATATAGCATGATCAAATTTTCGGGCTGGCTTCGCTACTAACGAGAGATCACGCGTCTCTTTAACATGAAAAAAGTTTTATATCCCTACTGTATGTCCCTACTGCAATTATAACACATCAGTAGCCGAATTTATATTAGAAGACGGATTTCTGTCTGAGACGGAGAACTCGTCTGACGGATGTCCGTCTAAAATAAATAATTTAGGACGCAAAACTAAAAGACAGCCAAAAGATTTTATATGCTGTGCATCGTAAAACATCGTGAAACGCCAATTACCACTAATACCAAATGTTGTCAGCTAAAATCTGTCTGATTTATTCGTTTAACGTAAATTTAAGACGAGTTTTCCGTCTAAGACGAATAACCAGTCCAACTTATCCGTCGTTTAGACGGAAAAGTTGGACGGAAAAGTTAAGACGGAGAACCCGTCGTGTACCGAATTTATATTAAGACGAAAATCCGTCTTAGACGCGAGTTCTCCGTCTCAGACGGAAATCCGTGTTCTAATATAAATCCGGCTAGTGTATACCAAATAAAAATGAAAAGAAATGCAATTAATTATGAATGTGCATGTCATCGGCTCATCGCATATCGGAGCTCATCTCACTTTAGCTCAAAATGACGCAAAAAAAACTGGCTATATGTATATATTAATTATGTAAATTAGTAGATACGAAGAGTAGATTGTTCGTCTTCATCAAAAATAAAAAAGTGAACGTCGAGGAAATTGCTCGCTTGTTTCAGATAGACCGATGACCTACTCTTCGTATCTACTTATCACGTCCCACACTCGCACCCCATCACAAGATCATTGTAATTTGTAAATTGTTGTTGTTCAAATAGACATAATGGTTTTCTTTTTAAAGTATATGGGATTATCAGTTCGATTAATGTAATGCTCCCACCTATGTTAAGGTCGCAACATCTTACAAATGCATGGTCGATTCTCAGTAACCCATATTATAGTGCAGTATGCGGAACACGTAATAAAGTGGGTCGGGCTGGTTAACACAGACCGACTTTACATTTTGTCTTGATATTTTTACAGTAGTCTTAGTCAGTGTTGTAACGAGTCGAGTCATTGACTCGGACTCGAGTCAACTCGAGTCACTATTTTCAGCGACTCGAGTCCAAAACGAAAAATGATTCGACTTGACTCGAGTCAACAGCTCGAAATGACTCGACTCGCACTCGACTTGCTCATTTTGCCGTAAATGACTCGAGTCAACTAAGCTACAACTTGTACAGAATAAATTCATCAAAATTATTGTGATTGTATTTCTTTGGAAAAACAATGAGCTCTGTGAACAATGAGAACTTCGAAACTTTATCAGAATATATATGGGATTTACATAGAATACAATATATTCCTGACGGGCATGCCTATATTACATTTCTGTTTTTAGAAAAAACGCTAGTGCCACAGTTTTTAAAATGGAGTTTCAAAATCTTTTGTACTTGTTCTAATTCTGACCGGCTATCTTCATTTTTGGTATTTATGAAGTGCTATATAATTTCAAATTAACTTCCAAGGCGTGGTTAATTAAAGTCTGTTCTTTGTTAATTCTGACTCCAGTTGCAAGTTATGCTAGATGTAGATACGTACACTCGATCAGCAGGCATGATGAGACATCTCATGTGGTTGTACTTAATATTGACTAGAACTGTGATATTGGTATAGCCTATGGCTAACCCCAGATACTGTTATTACATGACTAAAGTGATTAGCTTAAAACGTAAATTTGATCACAAATTTCAAAATGCAAGCTAAGGTAACCAACTATTGCAGAAAGCGCGGGGTGGACCATTCTCGTCCGCAGAGCCATTTTCACTCGGTCACTCGTTGAAAATTAGGGTCTGGGTTAGACGACTAGAGCAAGAGATCTGATTGGCTTCTCAGAGAAATCCTATTTCGCAGAGTTGAGCAGTTTTAGCTAGGAAAAATTATTCTATCAACATATGTCAACGCAAATACTTCGTTTCTTCGTAATACTTCACTTTGAAAATTGTTACGGGTGCTAAAGTGTCCCAATTCAGGACCATGCGCTTTAGAAACTACTGCAAGTTTTCTTGCACTTCCGGTTCAATATGTTCCAGGGCTTATGGAGGACGCGCGCGGCCGAGAGGCCCTGGGGACAAGGATGTGGGTAAACTTGATCAAATTCCCTGGCTCAAGTCTGGCTATTGACTCGACTCGACATAAACCAGTGACTCGACTTGAGTCGAGTGAAACCGCTGACTCGACTCGAGTGAAACCACTGACTCGACTCGATCAGAAAGTGAAATGACTCGACTTGACTCGTGACTCGACCTTTGAGTGACTCGACTCGTGACTCGACCTGTAGGTGACTCGTTACAACACTGGTCTTAGTTTAGTATTAGTTAGATCATATTAAAATTTCAATCAATTAGGTTTACTCTTTCTACTACTTGCAAAATCAGGGTCGATTCTCACTGACCCATATTATAGTGCAGTATGCGGAACACGTAATAAAGTGGGTCGGGCTGGTTAACACAGACCGACTTTACATTTTGTCTTGATATTTTTACAGTAGCCTTAGTTTAGTATTAGTAACATCATATTAAAATTTCAATCAATTTGGTTGACTCTTTCTACTGCTTGCAAAATCAGGGTCGATTCTCACTGACCCATATTATAGTGCAGTACGCGGAACACGTAATAAAGTGGGTCGGGCTGGTTAACACAGACCGACTTTACATTTGGTCTTGATATTTTTACAGTAGCCTTAGTTTAGTATTAGTAACATCATAATAAAATTTCAATCAATTTGGTTGACTCTTTCTCCTACTTGATTCTCAGTGACCCATATTATAGTGTAGTGCAGTATACATAATTCAGTAAGAACAGCGTTTTCGCAAACAGCAATATCTCATCAAGTTCCCGAGATATTTTTTAAAAGGGTTTAATGGCACAAATTCCAGTCCTCGCATGAAGCTCCTCGCAGCTCGCTGCAAGTGTATGCATGAGTACTTTCATCCAATCACAATGGTTGCTAATAAGAGCTAATTTTAATCAAGCAAGCATTCGCAGCGAGCTTCGTGCGAGGACTTTATACTTGAAAGTTTCAGTTCGATCAATTAACGAAATATTACCGAACATATTCCACTTTCTGGAAAACTGTGGAGTACGTAACCATCTAAAAGCGTCGCGCGCGGGAATGTGTTGGGATATTGACCAGTAGGCGATTATAATGCTTTTAACTGATCATTTTGATAATACATTTAACTAAACGTCAACAATGGGAAATGATTTCTGCACATGTTTGCACTAAACCTAGGTGAAACATATAAAATCCCCGTAGCAAATCTCGTCAAGTCCAAGGGTGCTTTCTATCGACCTGAGAAACTGTGGCAATTCATTAATGTCACCCTTTACTATAACTGCACCATAACTATCATTCCTGTGGCAATCGATCATCATCAAGTTGTTATTGCACGACAAGAATAGAACAGCTTTCGCGGAATGAATAAAGATGGCAGCCTTCATGCCAGCCATCCTTTCCAGGTGGCACGCCAAACGTGATGAAGGGTTGGGGTCGCTCATTCGGACTATTGCTGCTGGATGCAGGACGATATCAATTAAAAGACTTCTACATAGATAAGTTTTATTTTCCTCCACGGTCAGTGTACGTGCACCATCTTCAGATTCGTTCGATAAAGTGATCCCCTTTTTCGTAGCATACAGAATCGAAGAAAACCAGGAGTGATGGAGAGTACCATCCTCGGGGAAATTAACTCTTGTTGCAAGCCATATGTGACCCAAAAAAAGAGCTGTAATGGTGCTGGCGTTTGTGATATTGAGGCAAGTAGAAGATTGACTAACACCAACACGTTCGGGTAAAAGCCACAGCGAGACACATGTTCCAGCAACTTTTAAAAAACGTACATTTTCACATAATTCTTTTTCGTTTGGCAAAGTCGTGGTACCCAATTCACATGTAGTATTGTGAAAAGGAACTGATTCAGCACTAACATTAGTAGATGGATGAACGGCATCAGTAGAAGGGCTAAGGCTCGGAAACGAGGATTGAATCGTTAGGCAAGAGGATGAATTTGTGGAAGAATCTGTTGAGATTGTTGGGTTCATTGATTGTTCTGTCACGGATGAAACCACTGCAGCAATCGTGGTTGAATTTAAACCAACAGACGGGCATAATGGAGCTGTCTCAACACTTTCTACTCTTGGTCGTTTGGAAGGTGGTGGTATTTGAGGTGGCTCCACGATGTTGCCAATCACCAGTTGCCCTTTCGAATTTGTAGTCAAATGTTCTCCAAACTAAAAAAAAAACATGCACTCACTTTACCACAAACCAATACTCAAACATACAAATCTGCACGATCCCCATCGCCAGAACTAATCGAAACCATTACTTTTTTGTATTTTACAAACGATTTACTGCATATTATGAGAATTTATATTGTAATAACTTGGTTTTTATATTATGTAAGCTTCCCACCACCTTTTTGTTTGCATAACGTTCAACAAGTGCTTCTATATAAACTTTTATACAAAACACGGAAAAGTTTTCTACCTAAAAGATTAGTTACCTGTCGATTATGAATAGCGATTACGTGTTTATTTTTCT
>CACRXK020014647.1:0-12899 GCA_902702795.2 Paramuricea clavata
GTTTTATTTGTTTTTAAAAACTAAAATTAAATTCGCGTCGCGTTGCGTTGTGGATCGCGTCCGGTCTGCGTGGACCTTTATTGACTTTATTGACTTTATTAAAAACGGTACTATTTCACCAAGATATTTATAAAAATTAAGACGGGTGATCTTCCAATAGGCCGTATATAGCTATACTAATTACACATATACTACAGTATCTAATAATAATAACTAAATTACACACAAATTACACACTTACAGTTAGACTATTTTTAAATGTAGAGATACTTGTTTTAGCTTTTATGTCAGCAGACAGATTATTCCAAGTCTCAGCTCCTCGATAGGCGAAAGACTTTTTCATAAAATTAGTTTTAGGTTTAGGTAATGCAAAATTGAATTCGCTCTGTCTTGTATTGTAATTATGTATTTCATTTGAGGTGATGAAAAGTTCCGTTAAGCAATTTGGTAACATGTTATGTTTGGCTTTGAACATTAGGACGGCTAAATGATGTTTTCTTCTAGTCACGAGATTTGGAAAACCGACCTTGTTCAAAACATCGATTGTACGTGTATCATAGTTTTCACGAGTTATTATTCGAAATGCTCTATTTTGAAGCTTCTGGAGTTTATCAGATAGTACTTTACCCAGACAACCCCAAATCTGTGAGCAATAGTCGAAATGTGGTTGAATTATTGATAAATAAATTTTGATCAGTGTTTGGTAATCTAGAATGTCTCTCAATCTTTTAAGGATACTGAGACCTGAATTAACCTTTTTTGTAATTTGATCAACTTGAGCATTCCATGAGAGTGTTTCGTCAATCATTAAGCCGAGTGATTTGGTCGTTTTGACTCTATTAATTTCTCTGTCTTTTATGAATATATTAGGCGTTATGTTAATATGATTGACTCTTCTATTACTACCTATTATCATGTATTCTGTCTTCGTTTTGTTTAAAGTTAGTTTATTTGCCGACAACCAAACTGAAACGTTTTCTAGATCTTGATTAAGTTCCTCAGCAATTGTATTAACATCATAACCTGCCGTTTCAATTTGGGTATCGTCGGCAAACATATTGACTTTAGTGTGTTCCAGACAATTAGGTAGGTCATTTATGTAAATTAGGAACAAGAGTGGACCAAGAGCCGAACCTTGTGGTATACCCGTTGTCACACATAGAGGGTCAGATAAATGGGCATTCACTTGGCAATATTGTATTCGACCTGTTAAATAGGAGTTGAGCCAGCGTAATGCCGACCCCCTTATGCCATAAATTGCCAACTTACTAAGAAGGATGTCGTGATTAACAGTATCGAATGCTTTTTTTAAATCAAGAAATATCACACCATTAAGTTGGCCAATGTCCATATTCTGATACCATCTATTTGTGATATCGAGCAACGCAGTTAGAGTTGAATGGTTCGGCCTAAAGCCGTGTTGGGAATTTGCTAGTAGATTTTCCTTAATCAAATATTCATAGATCTGGTTGTGTATTAGCTTTTCCATGATTCTTGCAACAATTGAAATAACGGATATAGGTCTATAATTGGACATGCAGAATTTTTCCCCAGATTTATAAATTGGTGTGATTTTTTTCTTTATGCGGCGATTTCTTGCAAGTAATTCGCTGGCAATTCTCTCATTGATTGCGATTAAAAATAGCCAGCGAGAGAGTCGAGAGGGACAGGGGCCCCTCCCTATGGGCCCTCCTGGTCACAGAATAGGAAGGAATAGCAGAAGCGTAACTCAAGCAAGTATTTGTCCGCGTTTTTACAAGCGATTCGTCATCAATCACGCCATCCTGGCTAGTAAAACCTACCAAAACCTGATAAAAACTTCCGGTTGTACTAGCCAGGATGGCGTGGATTGGCGTGAGCGAGTTAAAATTTTCGTGGACGTCAAACAATAAAGGTACGTTTACACGCTGCGATTTGTCGGGCCGATTTTGCTCGCTGTATGTAAATAACCTGTCGTCAGTACTCGCGTCAGCACCTTGCGATTCACAAAATCGGGAGAAAAATCTGTAACACTAACACAGATTTTTCTCCCGATTCAACGATTTTTATGAGGTTATGCAATAACCAAGGTTAGCAACTTGGGAACCAGGTATTCTGACGTCAGCACGTCACATGACCGGGGGGATGGCGTAATGGGAGTAGGTGACATCAGGGCGCTGTAAAACACGGGCGGTGAAACGGCTATGGCGCCCCTGATCTATGTGTGATGCAGGTTCCCCCGCATATTTTCATTTTTATTCGAATTCGATGTGGTTTGATCAGGCATGCATGTTTGTTTTGACTTCTTTTTAAAATTACTACGTAAAAAGGTACAATTCAAGCTGAATTCACAATGGATTTGGGATCTGTGCTATTACTATAGACAAAATCTTTTTTCCCGATTCTTAATCACGGCTGATTATATGGGGAATGTTGTAGTGTAAGATATAAGTCTGGGATCTCACTCACGAGGATCGATTGTTTTTGCAAAACAACTTCGTTCGTTTATAAGATGAAAAAAAAGACAAAGAAAAAGTTTTTTAAACGGCTGTTGTTGTAAAACCTGCAACTGGAATGTGTGTTTGGAAATCAGGTATGTTCAATCACATGTATTTTTGTCAAGTTCCACCAGATGAAGCGCCATAAATTGATAAAAACAGCAAGTTCTTTTTTTCAAGCGATAGTTTGTTGTCGCAGTTTTACAAGCGCGGAAAATTTTTAACTTTTAAATATTTCATGCACAACATATGAAAACTAGTTTTATTTTGATGTTTTTCTATAACTTAAGTACCTAGTTTTCTGAAAATCACCAAATGAGAATGGGCTTTTTTAATTGTTAAACATTTTTTTGGCCTTGTTTTTGACATGTGCATGCCAAATCTACACATGAAATACAAGCAAGCGATAGTTTGTTGTCGCAGTTTTACAAGCGCGGAAAATTTTTAACTTTTAAATATTTCATGCACAATATATGAAAACTAGTTTTATTTTGATGTTTTTGTATAATTTAAGTACCTAGTTTTCTGAAAATGACCAAATGAGAATGGGCTTTTTTAATATTTAAACATTTTTTTGGCCTTATTTTTGACATGTGCATGCCAAATCTACACATGAAATACAAGCAAGCGATAGTTTGTTGTCGCAGTTTTACAAGCGCGAAAAATTTTTAACTTTTAAATATTTCATGCACAATATATGAAAACTAGTTTTATTTTGATGTTTTTGTATAATTTAAGTACCTAGTTTTCTGAAAATCACCAAATGAGAATGGGCTTTTTTAATTTTTAAACATTTTTTGGCCTTATTTTCGACATGTGCATGCCAAATCTACACATGAAATACAAGCAAGCGGTAGTTTGTTGTCGCAGTTTTACAAGCGCGGAAAATTTTTAACTTTTAAATATTTCATGCACAATATGTGAAACCTATTTTTATTTTGATGTTTTTGCATAATTTAAGTATGTAATTTTCTGAAAATCACCAAATGAAAATGGGCTTTTTTAATTTTTAAACATTTTTGCCCTGATTCAGTTTGACATGTCTATGCCGAAATCTACACATGGAATAGCATTGCCTTCGACTTTGCGTTTTTGAAATCTGACACCCTATGAAAAAAGCTGGAAAAAAGTATGTTTAAACAAAAAAGCCCATTCTCATTTGATGATTTTCAGAAAATTAGGTACTTAAATTATACAAAAACATCAAAATAAAACTACTTTTCATATATTGTGCATAAAATATTTAAAAGTTAAAAATTTTCCGCGCTTGTAAAACTGCGACAACAAACTATCGCTTGCTTGCATTCGTTATGGCATTGTGTAGATTTGGCATGCACATGTCAAAAATAAGGGCAAAAAAATGTTTAAAAATTAAAAAAGCCCATTATCATTTGATGATTTTCAGAAAATTACGCACTTAAATTATCCAAAAACATCAAAATAAAGCTAGTTTTCATACATTGTGCATGAAATATTTAAAAGTTAAAAAGTTTCCGCGCTTGTAAAACTGCGACAACAAACTACATCGCTTGCTTGCATTCGATATGGCATTGTGTAGACTTGGCATGCACATGTCAAAAATAAGCCAAAAAAATGTTTAAAAATTAAAAAAGCCCATTATCATTTGATGATTTTCAGAAAATTACGTACTTAAATTATCCAAAAACATCAAAATAAAACTAGTTTTCATATATTGTGCATGAAATATTTAAAAGTTAAAAAGTTTCCGCGCTTGTAAAACTGCGACAACAAACTACATCGCTTGCTTGCATTCGATATGGCATTGTGTAGACTTGGCATGCATATGTCAAAAATAAGCCAAAAAAATGTTTAAAAATTAAAAAAGCCCATCATCATTTGGTGATTTTTAGAAAATTAGGTACTTAAATTATCCAAAAACATCAAAATAAAGCTAGTTTTCATATACTGTGCATGAAATATTTAAAGGTCAAAAATTTTCCGCGCTTGTAAAACTGCGACATCGCTGTGAACATGCAATTTGGAGTCTTTTGGCGGACATTTCAGTTGCATATTGTAAGTTCGAAAAGAGAAATAAAACAACCTTTAACATAGTAAAAACGGAATTTTCTGCTTGTTCCTTGTCATTGAATATTTTCCCTAACTTTTATATTGCATTTGAATGCCTGAATATGTTAATGAAAATGTTTCCAATGCTTTCTAAATTGACAATTGTTTTCTAACTTTATCAAAACAAGGTCACAAGTTGTGTCATTGTAAATTACGCAAGTGACCTGGTCATAAATCTTTAAATTGAAAAAAAAGCCCACAAAAGCCCATTTTCTAACATTTTCAGATCGAAAGTATAACTAATTATAGATAATTTAAAGGGTTGAAGTTAACTTTTTTTCCACTCGGTCTGGCTAAAAAACTCGACTACAATTTGTAATTGCCTGAAAAATGTAAATATATTTTATGATAAAATCGCTATGCCTTCAAATAATTTCACATTTTAAAAATGCTTTTCCAACTCCAGCGATGTAATTTGCAATACTAATTAATTGTCAGAGTCTCTATTTTATAACAAGTTAATTTTTTTCCATTTTAAGGATAAATTTACCTTAAAAATTTGCACTTTTTGATTGCCCTTTAAATATTTTTGTCTCTTGTTTTTGCTTCGCTTCATCTTTAAAAATCCCGCTTCATCCGCGCATTTCGCACGCTCGCGCCAGTCTCCCGTGCATCACACATGGATCAGGCAAATATTAGCGCGTTTCACCGCCCGTGTTTTACTACGCCCTGGGCGGCGCAACGAGAGCGCGCGCTGATCGACGTGTGATGCGGAAAAAAACTGGGGCGAGTAAGATTTTGCTGGAAATTGAAGAAAACCGCGATTTAGAGTTGTTCAGTTCGTCTGGCCATTTTTTGCAACCTTCTTGGGTCTGTGTGCTGTAATGGTAAAATAGCTTGTACAAGAGAATTTATGGTCGATAATGTCCGTGCCTTTTTATGACTTTCATAGAGACTAAATTTCAAATGAGGATATCTTGTGTGAATCTACTGCGAACACCTGCGAACTAAGGTATGTTAGAGTCCATTATTTTATGTGTACGTATTTGAATCTTTCATAAAAATCGAAGTGGATTCTTAGAAGACATCATGGCCGAAATAAGATCCTTTTCAGGCCCTGTTTTTCCCAATTTTGCCGGACATATATTTTGAATGATGTAAACAATACGAAGTATTTTGACCGGCTGTTATTTGCATTAGTTCTGTGGATGTATGGCTAAAATTTCATAGGTATTGAAGAATTTTTAATATGTTTTCAGAGCACATTTATCACATAGTTCTGTGCAGCACGAACCTAGTTATTTGAGAGTATGCTGGGCGCTTTATAGATTAAAATTCTGCCAACACCGTAGTTCTTCTTTGGATGCTAGGCGAGAAGTATGGTGTTCGATATTTGTTGAAATAAAATAGTTTGAGATGGATTCTTGCCCTCTATCTAACTTGTAATCTGGGGTACTCGATCGAAGGTCGATGTTTCTTCTATCGAACATTGAGCAAAAGCTGATCATATACATTGCTTTCGCACATTCAAAAGTCTTTTGCAGTGAAAATGTCGTCAGACGTTTTAACCGAAAAATTTGGAAATTCTTATTTTTTAAAACAAAAACTTCAAAATCAATTTATTTCATCGAAACCTTCGAGAGTGTTAGAGTTATTGTATACTATAATTATAATTATAATAACACTGGGTATAAAATAGATTTGGGTATTGTATATTTTTACTAATTTACGCATGGTTTTCCATGAATGCTTGTGTTTTAGACAATAAGATGTGCTGATGAACAAGGCTGCAAGATTAAACTGTGTTGGAAAAAATGTCTAATTATTTGATGTAAAAGTCTAGGCTATACTCTAGTGCTAAGTTCTCTAGTAAGTCAAGGCTATACTGATTACTGGTTTATACGACGTTCAAAAATTCAGATCGGCAATAATATGATCGACTACAAACTGTATATTAAACTATATAAACATGATATTAAAGTAAAATTTCGTTCGTTTTATTTGTTGTTGTTTAGTTCATGTTTGATAATGATAATAAAAAAGCTAGAGACAACTTAGTCAGTTCAAACAACGTTAAAAACTGGGTGAAACGAAGTTAATTTCACAACTTTTAAAATGTGTTTTTATTACAGCGTTGTTGCTATGCATACTAAGGCATAGAGCAATGTTAAGTTAAGATTGCCTACCGCTGACTGTGTAGTGCAGGAAATTGTTTACAAGGCCCCGCATCACACGTCGATCAGCGACATCACTCGCGTTGCGCCGCCTATATATAGGCGCCCTGATACAAACGATAATCCTTTGTCGCCTAACGGAAAAGGCGTCGGCTTTCTAAGGCCCCGTTTGACATGAGACCTAGACGAAGTCAAACCGGAAAGGAAATTAAATTTGTCTACATTTTTATATGAGACCGGCGGTACGAAAATCACAAAATTTTCAATTTATTCCGCTTGCCAGGCGGCCCAGGCAATTTATTTTTAGATGGCTTTTGATAGCATTTGTTTTTCCAATGTCAGAAATATTTTGTGCTTACATTCATCGCTGTTTGAATTTATGCTGGTTTGAAGCCAGCAGGCAGAATGACATGAGACCTGTCTGAGTTATCTTCGCCCCGGTCTCATGTAAACATCTATTATCAACTAGAAAATACATGCATGCAGAAACCCTCGCCTTGCTGACAAAACTGTTGTATTTTCCGAACATGAAGTATCTAAAGTAGTTGTCATGGTAACACGATAATTTTTAAGAATATTCTTACAAATGAAAAATCGCCTAAAAATAACACTTTTAATTACAAAATTATCAATATCCCAACATATATATGTTAGGTATGATATTGTACGTAATATAAGCTTCAATTTAATTTAGGGTAAAATTCAACGGTTTAATTTAAGGTTTAATTTAAGGTAAAATTCAACCACAAACGCTTCGCAAAACGTTTTAAAGTGTTCTTTATCAAACTATAAAGCTGCCTTTAATTAAATGGCTTTATCGATAAACTTTGAGTTTGCAATAAAATGATTTCAAATTCTCGCATTCAAATAACTTTGCTTTCTTTTTTATTTAAAAAATTCAATATAATAAAAAAGGGAATCAATATTAAAGATACACTGAAATTATATGCTGTCTTGTTTAGTTGTTTCATATACGCAAAGGCCGTCGGGTTTTAAAGCAATTATAAGATCAATATTTAAAACAAACTTACCTTCGTTAACGCGTCGGCTCCCTTCTTTTAGCTGATTCTTTCGCCCTTTCTTTCTTGAAATTTACAAAATCTTGCAAAAATGCGAGCAAAAATGAAATATATTTGCATGAAATTTATCAATCATCAAATCAAGAAATGTTTGCTATTTCGCTGTCGTCATGCAGTCGTTTTAATGCAAACTTTACATTGGACCAATCACAGTGTTCGCTATTCATGACAGTCCGCCATATTGTTGAGATCAGTGAGGATGACCACCCACGCACAGTGAGCCACGCCCGCGATCATTGGTGAACTTTAGACTTCGCTAATGCTTTCTGGTGTAAATAGCCTGGGGGATTAGTATCCTCGCACGGCGCTTCGCGCCGTCGGCTCGGGGATGATACTGTGACCTAAACGAAATGGTACCATTTGACTTCGTTCTGGTCTCACGTAAACTGGGCTTTAGTAGGAGATTGCCTCCAGTCGAATCACGTCGGAGGTAAATTCAATTCAATCAGGCATTATGACACCTAATTAAATTTGATAATGAGTAAATGATGTAACCTTTTGAAATGGGGACCAAGAATGCAAATTCATTATAATCGCACTTCCTTTCTAAGCCAGAAAGCTGAAAAAGAACGCCATGTAATGACAATCAATGTTTCATGGCAAGTTTACCGTGCGAATATTTCGAATAATTTATGTCATTCGGTATTACCTGGAGAATAATAGAATGCTATCAGTTGCTTAGTATAAAATAGTAACAGAGAGATGATTATAAAGTCATATACTTGCTTTTGTATTAATAACCTCTTTAGCTGAAGGCTCGATCAGTCGATCACAATGCCAATGGCAATTTCTATTAAACGTATACTGTAAACAAAAGCCCAAGTAAATAAAAATTAACAGCCGTAAAGTTTGAAATATTTATTACAACAGTGCAATTTTATAGTTTGTACCTTTATATTTAGTTATAGCTTTTAAATCTAGTTCCTGCAAGTCTAGTTCTTCAACGCTTCGGTTGTTGACATGTTAATATTGGAATTTCCATGGACTTTAAATAAGGCATATGTCATATATATCAAGAATAACAGCATGAATTCACGTCCAGATGACAGAAGAATATTAACATTAGTCAATTCAACAAAAACAAGTAGCAAAAAATCGTAAACGACTACGAAATATCACAACTTGCAAGAAATCGACTTTCTTGCAAGAAATCGACCAAGAACTGCCAGGCGTCTCGCAGTTCAAGTGCACTCTTCCCATCAGCCCCTTCGCCCATCTATCCCCACTACAATACTTCATGTAAACTCGCCCTATGCGCATCACTGTTTTTTACAAAGAGACGCCTGGGTACTTGGCAGTACCTGAACCATCATGGTAAGCCTTCGTGGCCTAATGGATAAGGCGTCGGCCTCCTAAGCCGAAGATTGCGGGTTCGACTCCCGTCGAAGGTAACATAACGACATATATAAATAGATTTGACAATAGCAAAATGTTTTGATAGCGCGTGAGTGTGGTCTGAGGTAAATTTATTGAAGTAAATGCTTCGTTGGGACACGAAAATAGATTGGACAACACAATTTTTTTTAATAAGCAATAGAATTAATGTAAAAACTTAGTTTGTTTTCGCCAGCCCAGTTTTTGCCGAGCTTGCCGTTAGCGTATGCCGTAAAGGCGCTGGGTGCGGAAAGTAAAACGCAGTCCGGGTCGGGTTGTATTTTGTCTGACTTGGCATTTTGTTTCTTAATTTTTAAAAAAATTCTTCCCCCGCCTTTTCTAATTCTCAAAAGGTTAGGGTTAGGGAAGGGTTTGGCGTTGTGATCGGTTTATCTTATACAAATTCAACTTTAACTATAGTCACTATAAATAAGCGGCTGTCTGCTGTATGGTCACTTCGAATAAATAATTCGTAGAATATTTTTGAATTTTATCACTGTAAAATCCTGATCGGTTAGTGCATGGGGGAATACAAGTCTGAAGGACTATGCCGGTTTTCAATGTAGTTTAGTGTAGTTTAGTTTTAGTTTAATAGCTTTATCATCGTATAAATATTAACAGATGAACGATTGTCCAAAAGAGCAAAGCCCCAATTGAACTGGACTACCGTAGACTACAACTATACAGTTAAGATTTATGTAAAATAAATGAAACATGCGGTTCTGATAGTGCCATGACGGTGTAGATACTGTTGAACCGCCTCTACACATTATATAAGCTAAGTGCAAGTTGGTAATTCATAAGCGGAGTCAAACTTTGTTCAGTGGCGTAACGCAACTGCTGGGGGCCCTCCGTCAATCGGCCACTTTGGGCCCCCTTTGCTCCACTAAAAATAGGCTCCAGGCTATTCTCCAGGCATTTCTCCACGGATTTTGCCTTTTCCAGAGAATGTTTTTTTTTTAATTCAATTCAATTCAATGAATTCAATTCCCCAGAAACGTGCTAACAAATTTTTTATGGTCATTTTTGTTGGGGGCCCCTAAAGTTCGGGGGCCCCCCGTCACTGGACACCCTGACACCCTCCCGTTACGCCACTGACTTTGTTAGGTAATGGGCTTTAATAGCCCTTTTAAAAGCTAAATTAGTATATGTCTTTTTAAATTCCCTAGAAAGGGTATTCCATGCTCTAACAACCCTAGGAAAATACGAGTGATAAAAGTAATTTGTCCTACATTTAAATTCTACAAAGTTATTAGGATCATGCGATCTAATTAAGTATTTAGTCTCGGGTTTTCTTTGAACAAACATGTCTAAGTTTAAGTGATATTGCCCAAGTACACATTTGTGGAAAAAAACTAAATCGCAGATATCCCGGCGGTACTCAAGAGGAAGTAATTTAAGTTCCGATAAACTTTCTTTCTTTGTATGTCATGTCTTTAGGATAAATTAGGATAAACTTAGTTGCACGCCGTTGTACGTTTTCGAGGAGCAGTTTTTGATTGACCTGGATTGGTGACCACAGCTGCGAGCAATGCTCAAGCTGTGGTAGGACCAATGAACAGTATAAAGTCTTCCTTGTATCGGGATCTTTCAAATCTTTACATACTCGTTTAATCAGACCGAAAACTTTGTTTGCCTTTGAAGTAATGTTGGAAAAGTGCAAACGCCAATTTAAATCATCAGAAACAGTGATCCCAAGGTCTTTAACCTTTCTGACATTGTCCAGGACTGTCCCTTTCATAATGTAAAAGCCTCCATGGCATAACGGATAAGGCGTCGGCTTTCTAAGCCGAAGATTGCGGGTTCGAATCCCGTCGGAGGTAACATAATAACACATAACTAGTTTTGACAATGGCAAAATGTGTTAAATTTGGTGTTAAATTTGTTGAAGTAAATGTTTTGTTCGGACAGGAAAATCTATTCGACAATACATTTTTTTTAATAACGAATAAATATAAGAACTTAATTTGTTTTCGCCAGCCCAGCTTTTGCCGAGTTTGCCGTTAGCGTATACCGTAAAGGCGCTGCGTCCGGAAAGTAAAACGCAGTCCGGGTCGGGTTGTGTAAAAAATAAAATATTTCCCCCCCCTTTTCTTATTCTCAAAAGGTTGGGGGTTAGGTTTAGAGAAGGGTTTGGGGTGATCGGTTTATCTTATAAAAATTCAACTTTAACTATAGTTACGACTCATACATGAAATTGATCAAGATGTTCGCGAAATATTTTGCTATCCCTTTGGCCGATATATACATCGAATCATTCATGTCAAGAATATTTCCCCAAATTTGGAAATTTTACACAGTTTGCGCGATTCCGAAGATTACGCCTTGTTCGAATGTTGAAGATCTGCGTCCAATCTCTCTCACTAGTGTCCTATCCAAGGTTCAAGAGTCGTATGTGGTTGAGTGGGTACGTGAAGATATAAAAGGAAAAGTGAGAGAAGCTCAATTTGGAGGACTGCCAGGTTCTTCGGCAGTCTTAGCACTTGTCTGTCTTGCACACAACTGGTATTCGGCTATGGAGAACCATGGGAATGTGGTGAGAATAATTTTCCTGGATTTTCGAAAAGCGTTCGACCTAATTGACCACAATAAGTTACTCCAGAACTTCGAGAAAATAGGTGTTAGACCAGCATTGCTAGCTTGGCTCGGGTCATACCTCCAAGGCAGATCGCAAGTTACAAAAGTCGGAAACACTTTCTCCGACCCTGCATATATTAAAGGTGGGGTGCCACAAGGTAGTAAAATCGGTCCCTTAGCCTTCATAGTTCATATAAACGATCTCCCATCAGTGGTTCAGTCATCTGATGATGAGAACAGTGATACTGTTTCAATGTTTATGGATGACACTACCATGTCTAAAGTTTTAAACGTTTCCGATCATATCTCTTCTTAAAAAATGCAAAGAAATGCACATCGACTTTCGTAAGAATAAAACGGTTATACCCCCAACTACATTAGGGGAGCAGTCTCTCACTAAAGTAAGATCGTACAAGCTACTGGGTATCTGGTTTGACGATGACCTTAAATGGAAAACGAACACTGAGTACATCACAAAAAAGGCAGCTAAGAGACTATACTTTATGAAGATTCTAAAGAGTTATAATGCGCCAAAAGAAGCTCTGAAGACTTTCTACGTAGCAGTAGTGAGATCAGTTTTGGAATATGGCGCCCAAGTTTGGAACGGCGGGTTGACAGTGGAGCAAAGCGAAGATATCGAGCGAATCCAGAAAAGAGCGTTAAGGATAATTTATCCGGAACTAAAATACCATGAAGCACTAATGGAATCGAACCTCAAAACGCTAACCGACCGACGCGATGACATGTGTGTCCAACTTATTAAGGATATGTCAAACCCGAATCATAAACTTAACCACCTCTTACCAAAGAAAACTTCCCAAATAAAGCAACGAGAAACGAGAATGAATGAGGCAACGTACTATAACTTTGCATGTAAAACAGAACGTTTTAAACATAGTCCAATTGTATATGCAATTGGCAAATATAATCTTTATATTGGTAAGTAAGCATGAGGGTTTATATATTATAGTGAGTAATAACTAACATAATATAATTCTATCTGTAAATATGACAATAGTTTTAAGACTTTTTACATTGAACTAGCTTTAGTAAAGTAGAGACCATAGTATTAATACTTTTTACATTACATTTTATCATTGTAAAAGTTTTATCACTGTAAACATCACTGTATTTTAGCTCATCAAGCTATTTAGTGAATGTAATAAACCATTATTACATTATTATTGTTG
>CACRXK020014648.1:0-12895 GCA_902702795.2 Paramuricea clavata
GTCCTGACCGCGTAGCTCAGTTGGAAGAGCATTGGGCTAGTATTCCAAAGGTCGTAGGTTCGAATCCCACCGTGGCCGGGCATATTTTTCAAGCTCGCCCGGTGCGGATATACACTCAGAGTAATATCATATTCACCTGAGTACACTACACCAACACAGAAAAAAATTCATATTACTAGAATACATTGGTATCGAAGGAACTAGATTCTGTTCCGAAATATCACTTACTCGAACCGTCCTGACCGCGTAGCTCAGTTGGAAGAGCATTGGGCTAGTATTCCAAAGGTCGTAGGTTCGAATCCCACCGTGGCCGGGCATATTTTTCAAGCTCGCCCGGTGCGGATATACACTCAGAGTACACAATCTTCTATACAGGACTGGCATCAGACAAAATAATAAACTGAAGATGGGGATTAATTGGTAGATTATTAACAATTATTGGAGGAGGTTGATCAGGATATCCGTAATTACTCTGACTTAAGCACATTTTCCACTCGGTGAATTTGTTCGTGCAAACAGTAAAAAGTAGGCACTGATCCAACTTTCGCAGCAAATTTTTTCACCAACTGACCAACTACATTGCCAAGGTTTGTTTTCACTTTGCACGAACAAATTCATCTAGTGGAAATGGGCTTAATAGCCTGTGTACAGGCTGTCTGAGGGTGAGGGACAGCCTGCAACCATCACCTCATGTTTTCGATTTTAATTAACCATATTAATATCCTATTTCCCGCCAATATATTGTGCAGAGTAATCAAAAATGGCGACTGCCGAAGGAGTTGAAGTGTTCAAAGATACAATTGATCAGGTTTCTTCAGACTTACATGGTAGGATTTTGTTGAAACGTGAACAGAAAAAAGCCCTCATTGATCTGTTGCTAAAAAAGGATGTTTTAGCAGTGCTTCCGACCGGATTCGGGAAAAGTTTGATTGATCAATACTTTGTTCTATCCAAGGCAAAACAGGGAGTACATCAAGGGAGTGTGTGTGCTTCTGCCCTCATTATTTGCCCGCTCTTAAGTATCGTCGATGACCAAATAAAGGAAGCAAAAGATCTCGGTATCACTGCCTGTCGATTAAAGGACTTTCTAGAAGAAGAAACTTGAACGTTACGTCTAGATTCTGATTGGCTGTTTGCTGTTGGGTTCTATAATTAGGTCAGTGATTCATCACAAAGGCTCTCGATAAGCTTAAAATTCGAAAATTGATCACTTTTTTTCGATTATAAATGGAACAAGAACAGACTGTTTATTGTTTACTTGAAGGAAGAGATGTTTTTGCCGTTATGCCAATGGGGATTGCTTGTCGTGAGGTGTTGGAATAGCAACATTATGACTGGCCGGACTGGGGGTAAACTATCGGTAACCTTTACTTGAGTTTCATTAATTTCAAACAGACTTGATACGTTATATGTTCCTCAAGAAAATTATTTTTTGGTTGATGTTGAGATGCAGTTGCATATAAGCCTATTCGAAACACTTTGCAATTTACAAGGTATTAAATTGCCATTTGAAACGAAACGATCTGGACTCTGAACGCTCTCTTCTTTTGTAGAGTTCTTTTATACCAAATGAAACAACTGAAATAAATTTTGTACTTTCCGCCGCCAACAAGAATTGCACACATGATCTGATAAGTGAGACCATTTATTTATAACAATGGCGACAGCGAAGTACACCTTATAAATGCCAATGTGGTCGCACGACTTCCCTCACAATTTGAAGTTTGAGACTGGTTTTCTGTTGAAATTCATCCTAATTTGCCTGTTCCAATTTTAGTTGAAAATGAGCACTTGCAAATTTGGCAATTACTGACTGCGTTACTTGCTTTTCTGGAGTTAAAACGCAGCCATTTACACATTGTTTATGTTCTGAATAAGCAGAGAAAACCCCGCAACATTTTAATGCGAGTTTGTTTGTTAATATTTGGGTGCTGTCATTGGTTCTTTTTTGACAATTGACGCGCGAATGGGGCGTGTTATGAAAAGGGGCGTTTTACAAAATACCAGGCCTTGCTTGCAGGCCCACTATCAGTTCCCTTGGGCCTGTACGCAGGCTATGGGCTTAAGGTCAATGTCATCTGCCGTAGCCGAAGGCTCATGATAATTGTGAAAAAAAATGCATGCTTGACAGTGGTGTTTTTGAATGTCTAGACCTCAAATAACATGTTGGAGCTTGGGCCTGTAAACCACAACCAAACCACCATAGGTTAAACAACTGTGTCGTGGCATATCACGTTTAAGTGTTTAATTATAATTCAATTAATATTAATTTCTTTTAGGATGATGCTTTCATATGTGTACATACCAGTGCTTCAAAAAGAACTGGATGTTTTCAAAAACACCATTTGGAACAACCACAGGGGAAGAAAGCAGAAAAATAAGGAATTACCAGATGGGATTCCAGAACATATTTACCATTTTCCACAGCATTATGGTGCTACTAAGTGTGGAACTCCAGTCAGTGATGAAGAATTGGAAGAAGTAGCTCAGCTTTCAAATGTTTTGGAAAATACTAATGAATATTTACCTGCAGAAATTAGAGAACAATGTGAAAGAATACTCCCTGATGTTCATGAAGTCTTGCCTAATGAAGCTTCAAATGCATTCGTATTTTTAAAGCAAAATTTTGATGCATGATACACTGTACATGTCAGTTGTTGTTATAGTTTAATAGCTTAGTGCAAAATTTTCGAAACATCGTTACAAGCTGGATACAAGCACCAAATTTTGCACATTTAATGTTTAGGGCATGACAATTAAGAAAAAATCATGCTCCAAGAAATCTGATAGCCGTGTGACCCTAAAGGCGGATTTCCACTCAGATTTTTCGAGCGAAAAAAATTCGCGAGAAAAAGATTGAGGGAAAAGTTTCTTTGCTGAATTTCCACTTGTTTTACTGTTCTGATTTTTTCGCGAAATGTCCGGAGCGACAGGGAAGGATATGAAGGGACAAAAAAGCACAGTCTCAGGTACATTAATGCCTGGGTCTCAGTTTGTGTATTTAGCGAAAATAGACAAAAAATCATAAAAAATAAGTATGGCCTTGATTATTACCATTCAAGTTTTATATGATTTATCAAAGGAGATTCTAAAAGTTGACCTACTTTTCGTTGTCATGGCAACGATCACGTGATGTATATTTTGAAAAACAACACAAAAAATGATACTTTTTATTCAGAGGCTCTGCAGCAGTATATTTCGTGACTGAGAGGATGCAGAATTGCGATAATCATTCACACATAATATCACTGTTTATTGAATAAATTCGGAAAGTTTACATTTAGGCTTTGTTTCATTATTTTATGCGGCTATACTACAATGATCGGCATCAAGCGAATGTTAATCGCGTCATTAAATGTTATCTACAAATAAATGTACGGTTTCCAAATTAACGCAGGAAACTTTGTTCCCTTGTTAATGTTTTTAGCTAATAAAAATAGCAAAATTTTGTCAAATTACCCTGCTGCAAGTCGAACGCGTTTTTCGTGTGATGAATTTCATGCGCCATAATGAAACAGTCTGCCGCTTATTGTAAGGGATATTATATTTCCAATAACAACATTCATCGCGCATTCAAGCCGATATCTTGAAGCATAGTTAATGCTTGAAGGGAAGTATGCCATGTGGAAAAGACCGAGTGAACTATATGTGTTATTAATTTGTAATTCACAAGCTATTTTTCATTGAAAATAAGAAACAGTCAACAATTAATACTGAATAATCGCAAGATAGCGCACTATAAGAAGCTTTTATTTATCAGCAGTTCAAAGGTCAGCTGTCGCAAATGATACAATACTTATTGCTATACAAAGAGCCAATTATTACATCAAAACTGAATAGTATACCGACTTCTTTGCATTGTATGTTCCAAAATAATCCTGTCACTCATATATACTATATTTTGATTTGAAGCAAACGCCCGAATTCACTAAAATACTCACACAAGGGGCGAATATTCTAACAGACGCATTACTGACAGATCGCGCGTGCAACACGCGCGCAAGATATCATCCAAGCGTGGGCAGACCCAGGCATTAACATGCCTGAGGTTACAACATGGCCGCTCTAAACAAGAGACAGCTTCTTCTCCTGCTACTTTTGAGAAGGAGAAAACAACGAAGAAAATACAGAAAAATATTCTGGGTACGAAAGATATTTGCAGAAAGGAAACATAAAGGAGAATTTCATTGTTTAGTCCAAGAAATGAAGCTGTTTGATCACGAATTATTCTTCAAACATTTTCGAATGTTGCCCAGTAAACTGGAAGAATTATTACAGTGGGTAGCACCAAAATTAACAAAGTCTGCGGTTAAACGAGATCCAATCGGCCCAGAAGAGAGACTATGTGTTACTTTAAGATATGTCGTAACTGGAGATTCACAAGTAACCATTTCTGGAAGCTACCGGATTAATCAAGCAACAGTTGGTCGTATTATCAAAGAAGCTCTGATGCTATCTGGGATACACTGGTCGAGAAAGGTTTTTTATCCGCTCCTGTGCAAAAAGATCAGTGGAAAAAAGTAGCACATGGTTTCGAAGAAAAGTGGAATTTTCCCCATTGTATAGGAGCAATCGATGGGAAGCATGTGGTTATACAAGCTCCAGCAAATAGTGGGTCAATGTTTTTCAATTACAAAAAATCATTTAGCATTGTTCTATTGGCTGTGTGCAACAGTAATTATGAATTTACTATGGTTGACATTGGGGAATCAGGGAGACAAAGTGATGGAGGAACATTTGCTAATAGTAACATTGGACAAGTCATCACTAATGATTTGTGTGACATTCCTGATCCATGTAAACTAGACAGATCAACATTTATAGCCCCATACGTTTTTGTTGCTGATGATGCATTTCCTTTACATTACAACATTATTAAACCCTATTCCCATATTAATCTCAGTCTAAATGAAATAATTGCAAATTACAGAATATGCCGGGCAAGAAGGACAATTGAAAACACATTTGGAATTATGGCTGCAAGATTTCGTATATTTCGTCGTCCTATTGTGGCAAAAGTATCAACAGTAGAATCCATCACAAAAGCTTGTGTAGCATTGCATAACTATCTTATGAAAGATCGTTTTAGTGATGGAGCTAGTCGATGCTGCCCTGTCAGATTCATTGACCAAGAAGTTCACAACAGGCAGAGAGATGGTCTGTGGAGAACTGTAGTGCAAGCTGATACCGGGCTCCAACCTGTTGGACGTACTGGATCCAATAACTATAGCAGAGATGCAAAGCTAGTGAGGGATCATTTTCGAGATTATTTTGTGTCACCTGCTGGATCAGTCCCTTGGCAAACAGAAATGATTTTGCTGCAATGCACCAGAGAATAAATAATGGTAATTGAACTGAGCGGAGGGCAATTTGGACTGAAATCAAACGTGTGATTACAAAGTCGCACAACTGCGAAGTGGGATTTGGAATCACAAGTTTGATTTCAGTCCAAAATTGCACCACACAAAGTTCAATTTCTTTATTATATTCATTTTGAAATCCTGAATCAATTTTGTAAACTGGAAACAATTAATTCTTTGTTTACAAAGACACACCCGCGATACTCCTTAATTATTGTAGTATAGCCTAGCAAACAAGCTAACAAGTTAAAGCTAAAATAAATGCAAACTAAAAATTTATCGTGGAAAGATATTGAAAGGCTACAAAGTACTTGCAAACATACTATAGTTTTATAAATAATTTGATAAAGGTTTGGTGTGGTAGTGTCTATTCAAACCACAACCGCCGAGTCATTTACACTTGATACTATGATCACAGATCGACAAATTATTTACCTTGTTTTATACCTTGTTTTATTCAAAAATGTTAGGCAGTCTATTGACAAATAATAACTAATTACAACTTGAAAATTCATGATGATCAGATTTGGTTGTTAGGCAGATCACATTTTTCTTAAAATTGATTGGCTGGTTGAATCCTATAATTAAGTCTGATTAGTTAAAAAAATGATGTGATTTCAACTCAAGCTGTTGCAAGTAATTTTGAAATCGCATTGATATGAGTGCGATTTGTGCTGAAATTGCACTGCTATTAGCCAATCAGATTGCAGGAAACCTCCATTGATTTCAAAATGAATATTAATAATAAATAGGTGAATGACACAGTGTGACCATATATGCAATTTTTTTTACTAAAGCTGCTTAAAATTGGTTGGCTGCCCCCTCCTGTTCTTAATGTTGCAGTTGTTTAAAGCAGATGGGGTTGTCTAAGGGCATCCAACCGGATCTGGTAATAAAATGTACTAAACCTGGTCACACTGGAATGACATTCTTTGGGTTTGAGAACAATACAATACTTTGGCCTGACGTTTTGTGCACATAGAATGTAATGTAATGTCCATGCACAGTTATATACAGTAGTGCACAATTAATATGTACTGTAGATAATTAGGTCTTTTTTATCTTTTTGCTCAAAGACTATAACCTATTATAAGCAGAAGTATCACTTTGAGATTTGGCTAGCCCAATATGTGTCTCTTGAAATTTATCAACCCAATTTATCAAACCATGTGTGAAGTGTTTCCTTGCGAAATGGAGTATCATTGGCCAAATTTAACTGTTTATTATTATTCATGAATATTTACAATACACCCAGGATATGAAACACTTCAGTAAAAAATTACTGCTATTACTGTGTAACAATCCGATAAACAATTTGATTATTTCAAAAGTAATATTAAATCTTGGAAATTAATAAATGAAGTTATTAATAAGAATAAAGGTTCTAGAAAACTTCCAGCAATTTTTAATTTAAATGATACAGAAAATTGTCGAAATTGCTAATCATTTTTGTGATTATTTCAATAATATTGGTTATAACTTAGCCAAGAAAATTCCTGATGCTAATATTTCACATCAAACTCATTTATCTGGTTATTTATTCCAGTTCAATATCACTAAATTTAACTACCCAGCTGGAAGTATCGGATATAATCAATTCACTATGATCCGGGACTGCTGCTGGTTATGATAATATTCCGATATCTGCCTTGAAGGATTCTGTTGACTTAATCTCAGGACCGCTTGCTCATATAATTAATTTATTTTTTTCCCGTTTTTTTTTTTCTGATAATATGAAAATCACTCGTGTTATTCCCCTATTCAAATCCGGTGATCGTAGGATTTTCCAAAACTATAGACCCATATCAATCTTACCAATATTTTCAAAAATACTTGAAAGAGTTCTTTACAAGCGGGTTATGGAATACATAAACATATCGGATATTCTTTTTCACAACCAATATGGCTTTAGGAAAAATCATTCAACTTCTCTTGCTTTAACTTACTTATGTGATAAAATAACATCAGCAATAGATAGAAAGCAGTTTACAGTTGGAATATTTCTTGATCTTTCTAAAGCTTTTGACATGGTAAATCATAGTATTTTGCTTGATAAACTTTATCACTATGGTATCAGGGGAGTAGCTTTCAATTGGATGAAGAGTTATCTTAGCAACAGTGTACAATTTGGTTTAATATAATGAAACCTTTTCTTCAAAGTCGATTATCCAGTGCGGAGTGCCTCAAGGTTCTATTCTTGGGCCACTCGTATTTCTCCTCTATATTAATGACTTAAGTAATGTTTCCAATATCCTTGAATTGATTTTGTTCGCCGATGATACCAATATATTTTTTTCTCACCAAAAATTTTCATCTCTTGTAAATACTGTTAATTATGAAATTGACAAAATATCTGAATGGTTTAAAGCCAATAAGTTGTCGTTAAATTTAAAGAAATCTAACTACGTGATATTTAAATCGAGACAAAAAAGAATTGATATTGATTTATCTTTGAAAATAAATGATCATCAAATCACTAGGGCAAAAGAGGTTGTTTTCCTTGGAGTTATTCTAGATGAACATATTTCCTGGAAACCTCATATTTCTTACGTTGCCAGGAAAATATCAAAATCTGTAGGTATTATATACAAAGCGAGTTTTTTCCTGTCCAAATCTACTTTACGTAAGTTATATTTTTCTCTAATTTACCCTTACTTACAGTATTGTATAACTGTATGGGGTTCTACGTACCCCACTAATCTTAATCGTATTATTCTACTTCAAAAGCGTATTATTAGGATACTCGATAAACAACCATTTGATGCACATACTGATCCGCTTTTTATTAAGTTAAAAATTCTTAAGTTCGATTGGATTTATTTGCATCATCTTGGAAAATTCATGTATCAATATCACAACGGCTTACTACCTAGAAGTTTTGACAATTTCTTCCTACCTGTGAACCAAGTTCATAATTATTTCACACGGTCGACTAATCTGTACCAATTATCGTTCTGTAGGACTAATATTAGAAAATTTTCTGTCGCTTATCAAGCTCCTAAATTTTTTAATTCATTAAGTGATGACATACGAAGTGCACCTAGTATTACGTCATTCTTTTCTAAATTAAACAGTTTTCTATTTACATTGTGATATTGACGTTTGTGAGTGTTTTTATTTTTTGTGATTGGTTACTTTCTTTTTTTTCTTGTATTTCTTTCTTGTATTTAATTCTGTGTTTGGATTTATATTCTGTGTGACTGACCACTGATCTATCAGCTTTAATTGTGTGAAAAAGGAGCCCAATATAAAATAAGCCTCTTGGTTTCATTTTGGGCTACCTTGCCTTTATTTCTTTATATTGTTATATAAATATTTTTTGTTTGTGTGCGTGTGTGTTAATCGTAATTATTATGTATATTAATTTGGCAAAATAAATTTGATTTGATTGATTGATTTGATAGCGTGGCTAGTCGAATTTTCGTATCTCGCTTTTCTAGGCCAGTGGCGACTTCGTAATCTTCCCACTGCTGTTTGAAAAACTCCCAGTTGGCTACTTTATCTCCCTGGCAAACCATCGGGGAAGGTACCGGGAAAGTAGATGTAAAATTTAACGTTGTAGCTTGAGCAACGGCTTGTTGTTCACCGCTTGTATCTGGCATGTTTATGACACCATGTTTGTAATCGGTATTTTTAATGTCTCATATATACATCAACCTTTCTCTACTAGGTCTAACCAAAAAGTGTCTCATAAAAGTTACAACAACAATATGTAAATCCGTGTCCTCGTTCAGCCAAGTGTGTCTGATCGTGTGACCTAACATATTTGCATATCGGAAGTAATAACCTGGAAGTTCATATCGTAACAAAGGTTATGCAAGTAGATACAAGCAAATATAGAAACCAAAGTCGAGAAATTCGACATGAAAATGTATAGGGTCCATGCTCAACTTTACTGTTTTTAGCGATAGCTATTGAAAATTTGTCCATCATCAATGTCATCATCCCTCATCTACATGCATGTATGATTACATAATTGATTGCGGTTTAATAAGATTTAGAAGCAGTTTTTATTTTTAGACTACATGATATTATATTCTTCGATGTTAACACGTTCTTTGAAAATATCGCTATCCATTGTCCGCTTCCAAATCATGACTACTTTGGGCAAGTATCAGAAAAAAGGCGGGAACGGGAAATTGGGATGAGGCATGGCGGGATAACGGGATTTTATATGAAAATTGGTCGGGATAGCGAGATTTCGGAACCCAGTACAGGCCCCTCTCTATAGTTGATGTCGCTCAACTCGCTCCGATGCGAATCCGGTATCGCGTAACTGGGGTGTTCGTGTTTATATGTCTTCCTGTTTAAACGTCTGTCGGGTATATTAAGCCGTTGTTGGCAGGCACCGTGTGTGTCGATCAAGGATTTGTACAGTAGCTCGCTCGAAGAAATGCACAAATTAATAACCAGTTGATTCCCAGCGCGATGAAACACTTATCCACATATTCACTGCTCTTCTGATGTGCTCTTAGTTTATATTAAGATTTGTTTAGCAAATTCGATTGGTGGAATCGTTTACGAATATTGTTCAAAATTTTGGATCAGATTTGAATTAAAGCCAAACAATTGTTGTAACCTAACATTTGTATACAGTTAACATATTGTATAGTTGCATTCGATTTATATGAAACCAAGTGGGAGGTGGTCAATTTTAACGACCTATCACTGGCATGCTCTTCTTTACCTATCTTTCGCCTGATTTCTAATAATTTGTTTCCAAATCGTTCCTACACCAAAAATATTTGAAATTCAATTAAGTATATTTCATACATACTACACTGTCTTTCGTAAATATTAGCAAAGTTTGATAAATACGAAAAACGGAATTTCTTATTTCGACAGTGAAAGTGTTTCCTAGATTTACGCGTCGATCGCCGATTAAGCTAGATTGAAAAACTCTACTCATGCCTAACTCGACTTATTTTAGTTATTTATAGAATATCATTGATTTACTATGTTATATTATTATATAGTAGCACTTCATCGAAACGACGAGAATTAGGAATGGCATATTCTACGTGTGACACAAATGCTCTTCGAGATGCCATATTGCGAATGTGGACACCAGCAGTTGGCGCAAAGTCATTATATGAAGTAACTGTACGTAATCAACAAAAAATCAATGCTTCATTCGGGCATGGTAATTTTTATGGTCGACTAATGGCGTCACGCAACATTCCAATGCGCCCATTCTTCCCAAACGTGCAGGATTATTCCGACAACCAACCACCGTTCGAGATTGCAGAAGAGATACTCTCAGGCAGTTGGAGTGAAGGGTTGTTCTTGTACGGTCACTCAAAAATAAAAATTCCCGATATGGATTATATGTTGGTTCTAAAAAATATTTCATTTTCCAAAGAAGATCAACTTTCCGGTAACTTGACATTAAAGGAAGACACGCCATTTGTTTACGCTTACATAACAGATGAAGACTCCGTGAAAATGTGGAATGAGTTTTTGGCAGACCGAAAGGATGTAGCAGGAAAGCGATTATCTTCGAGGAAACTAAAACAAAAGCTACACCAGAACTACCAGAAATTGCCTTTAATTTCGCAGAGTGATAATTCTAATGATGTTGACGATGGGGCGGCCATGTATATCAATAGAGTTGACTATGCCACGCCTTCATTAAAGGCGGCTAGCAAAGTGCTTACCAACCAATTCGGGCGACATTTTGGTAATATAATAGATTTTGCAAGAGAACTTCAGAATGAGATCTTCACAGGTTCGGATATTGTGCTAGCCATATCGTGCGAAGGTTGGCCGTGTTGTGCAATAGAATGGATAAATCGGGATCGGATATGGCCACATCGTCATGTGGTGCAGAAAATTACGGAAGATGGTTTCCACATTGTTCCCAAGAGGTCGACAGAAGGAGATTTCCGCTTGTCGTTCTCGTGCGCTGAAACTAAACTGATTGAAAATCTGACTGAGCTACAGCATAAAGTACTTCGCTCTTTCAAAGCTGCAGTTAAATACTATCAGGACACTTGGAGTCCAAATATCAAGGAAATTATCACAACATATCATCTAAAAACAATCGCATTTTGGCATTTTGAAAAAATTACACAAGGCTCCATCACTAAGGAGACAGTGGTCACGCATCTCATTTTATTGCTTCAAGAGCTGGCACACGCTTTGAGAATACGAGAACTTCCCATGTATTTTATGCCCAAGGTGAACCTGTTTGAAAATGTTGAAAATTCTGAGGAGACGATTAAAATAGCGGAAAAGATCGACCGATTAGCCGTGGAATATCCTTTTCTAATAATAGCTTTAGAGAACATCACGTGCTGTTTTAGACAACCTCTTGGGCTTGCAAGTTTCAAAATGGGAGAATTTACTGACTTTTCGTCTAGGCTACAAAAGACAGGAAAATCAAGTGGAGTACAAAATCCTTCAGAAGGAATGATGCAAGAATTATTTACGTGTTTAGATAGCATGAAGGGATTGCGTGCATGTCTGAACCCAATGACCTACATGAAATCTACACCACAAAATGAGCGAACAGTTCCAGAACAAACCGACGGAACTCCCATGTCTACCAATAATTCGACAATTCTACAACAATTTTATTTGGATACAGGAGAATTGATTGACTTAGATTAACCAACCTGTACCGACGAAGCGGGCGAGTTGTTTGTTTTATCATGCCTTGGAATTGGAGAAACAACAGTCGTTTTTGATATAAATTTTCGTTTTCCCTTCATGAATTGATTGGTCAACTGCAAATGAAAATAGATGTGATACAGTATATCACACGTCATTCTCAATGGAAAAGATGCGTTGCTTATGGAAATGAACGGAACTATCAATTTCTAAAATGTGTAAAAGGGTGTGTTATTTTGAATTCTATCAGTTTTATTTTAATGTAAAATTTAACATAAAAAGTTGTAATGTTCATTAAAATTAATTGCTTTTTAAATTTTGCCTCATAAAATTCTTCAAGTTATTACCAGTACTTTGAAATGAATTAAATTTAAATTATACAGGCGATAAACGAAAATGAGCTTCAAAAAAACTTTAAAGAAGTAAGAAGCTTTCTGATACAAACTGTGCATGTTGTAGCTATAGGCAAAATTTGAACAACAAAATCATACATAAACAGTCAAAACAAAATTACCCTATGCTTTAGGATTTTCCATACTAAATCGGTTTTTATTGTACATTAAAGTGCCTATGACACGAAATTTAAGCCCAAAGGTTTATGGTTGCATTGTAAAGATCACGTAAAATGACTTAATAATTTCTTTTATAGAATTTTGGTAACTTGCTCCCTTTTCAAGATATTCAACTTTGTTTCATATGCAAATATCACCGGTGTGACATCACATCACATAATGAGTTTTCAGAAAAGTATTGTTTTCTTGACGAATACGTATCTAAAAAACTTAAATATTGCCCTTGTATAATGTATTAATGTCATAACTGGTAATTAACCCTTTGTATTTGTTTGTAAAAATATTTTTTATCGAGGTAAAATATTGCGTTTTCAAAATGTCATTATGCGATGTGATGTCACACCGGTGATT
>CACRXK020014649.1:0-12893 GCA_902702795.2 Paramuricea clavata
ATATATCTATATATCTATATATCTATATATCTATATATCTATATATCTATCTATATCTATCTATATCTATCTATATCTATCTATATCTATCTATATCTATCTATATCTATCTATATCTATATATCTATATATCTATATATCTATATATCTATATATCTATATATCTATATATCTATATATCTATATCTATATATACTCACACTATCAGCTACACTGCGCTGACGAGCCCCAAAAGGGCGAAACAGCTGTCCGCAGTTGCTGGTATATATATATATATATGGTATGACAAAACCAAAAAAAATCTGTTGGTTCTTCAATAAAATATATTTTCTAGTTATTGTATTTTTTTACCCTTAAGCAGCAATGTAGCATATCTGCAACCCCCCCCCCCGCCAAAATTCAAAGGGGATTTTTCTTTTTAATTGGCTTTCTAGGCTCATTTGTAGGTTTATTTTACACAACATGAAAAGCGAATGTTCTAAAATTTACAATAAGATGTGGAGATCTATTGGTCGATGTATGGTAGATATCCAGACTTCAAAGAAAATAATTTATTTTCTTTTTCTGCAAATAGTTTCAATAATTGTTCAGTAACAATGTAGACTAGTACCCAACACCCTTGAATGCCTTGATAATCTTACAAAATAGGTTTTCCACTTCACCTTTTCGAACTTCACAATTTTTTCTAAGAATCAAACTTATGAAAGTAGGTTACCCCACCCCCTATAGCACTGGAAGTAATTCATATTCAAAGAATGGATGTATGTATGACTTCACATTTATTTCCACCCATATGACATCAACAGGGGGTGTGCATAAAGAGTTCATACTTTGTGTATGTCCAATTTGAGAGTTTGGACTTAGCTGCATGATATGTACAGCAAAGGTAGCGTGTGAGCGTAGCTACGCATGATGTGTGCAATGGGTGCATAGACAACATCTTAAACATGAAGTGGAACGTCCGGAACAATTCATAAATCAGTTTTTACACATTTGTTGTGCAATTTGGTAATATAACAAGGATTTACGGCTGTTTAAACTTGTAGATTTCGGTCAATTTTGACAAGTCCACAAGCTTATTTGTAGGAAATGAAAGGTAAAGGCTTTTAAGTTCAATTATTATTTTCCCGACAGGTGCTAATTAAACCATGCCGATAGTGGAATAATATTTTCACTGTTTTGTAGGTTTCATATGCTTTGAATTTAAATTCTGAGTATCTTCCCAAGAAGTATCTTTTCAATACCGAATTTCCCCAAGTCAATCGAGTATAATACTCCTTGTATTCAAGCGATTTCATGTAAAACGTTTTGCCTGAATAAGGCAAGTACAAATATTTATTTTGATGTTTTCAAAATATTGGGTTTTTACTTGCACACTAAAATTGGTCAATTAAGGCTAATTTCAACTGTTGCATTTTTCATACGTATGTATATGCACAGAAAAGGTACGTAATTAGAAAATTTATGTGTGGAATACCAATGCAATATGCACATCTTTCAATATCCACCATTGTGGTTTTTTCCTTGCTGCCATCTTTTAATACTTGTAATTTGTAAGCAGTTTTCAGTATAAAGGCTTTAAAAACGATGGGAAGTATACTCATGTGGAACGTGCATAGATCGAAGAAGTCAGAAAATACACTTCAATTTGGCAAACCAATGATCCAGATTATAAAAATAAAATAATAAAGGAAAATGCTTGGAAAGCAGTCACTGAAGCCACCATGACAACAAAATATTGGCTATTCAGTATAAATCAATATATGCAATATTTTGAATCACCGTACAATTTTTTGTAATCGTACTTCGTAAGTTTAAAAACCTGTATAAAATAAAACATGTAAAAGGATGTCATGTGCTTTCTGAAATATTGTATGTGAATTTTGTGGACATCTTGCAAATTACCATCACACTCACTGGAGCAGTCTCAAAAATAGTTTAGAATTTTGAAATTTTTTACCCACATTTTGTGGATTGGAATGTACTTCAAATGCTTCCCCACTCCAAACTCAAGCATAGTTCTTAGAGGCTGTGGATCCTGTGGAAAGTTCCGAGTGCAAACAACAACAACATCACAGTCTATAGTCTTGACCAAAACAGGTGGACAGAGTTCAGCAGCATATGTTGGACATGGAAAAATATACGTTTATCGGCTTCTTCGATGTTGCATGGCGTCAATAATTCAAGATCTACATCCTGATTCCCCACTACCTTGTTGTCTAGAGACCCCAAGAACAGTCCACATGTATCAATGCTTTAAACCAATACTTTAAAGGACAATGGAAAAAAAATTGCGAGGTGTTTAAATTGTTTTTATTCAATTCAAAATTTGAACTAGCAATCAAAATCGAGTTGCGGGTTCATATTGATAACTGGCTGTCGAGATAAAAAAACTTGTGTGACCCCACTTGTGACGTATCATGCATATCCTCAACAATCCAAGATGGCGGGACAGTTCATTACTTTCAGTCAAAATATTTCAAGAATCAAGCAAGATATGAAACATAATATAACAAGATTTTAGAGATGATTTTAAACGTTCTTTCAAATGAAACAATAAAATTTTTTGTTGCCATTGTTTTTTAACGATGAAGGGAAATAGTTATGTTTTGTTTTCACCTTATTTTCATTTTTTTAGTGCTGGAACCCACACATTGGGGATGGATGAAGGATGGCGATGATTTTTCCAGTCTGGAGTCGTATGCCTGACATTATCCAAGTGACTGAAGTGCTGATTTGTTGTCGGTGCACCAAATGTGTGGTGGTAGATGCAAATGAAAAAAGAATGGGTTAAAAAGCGAAATGTTAGATAATGCCAAAACACACATCCTTGGTTAAAAATTAATGTATGTGTACCTCGGCTGACAGACATAAAAATTTCAATTTTGCATCATTCACATTTGATCTAAAATGAGTTACCTTTGCAAAATGTCACCACAGTTATAAGCAAGTTGCTAAAATACTATCTTTGTTGCTGCCAAAATAAATAGCATGCATCAACAGATAGCAAGTGTTATACAACACTTTACTTTTTATATTATATATTCTGAATACAATCAATCCAACACCGCGGAAAAACGTCTGCGCATGCACCAAATTATGAAAATATGGCAGGGAATTTGAATATCAATTTCTAAAACAAAAACATGCTTATTAATTGGTCAAAATTAGTAAAACAAACGAGAAAATATAGCAAATGGGTAGACTAGACATTAATTGAAAGCGTCCTGGCATTTAAAGTTTGGAATGAAATATAATTCATGTAAAAAATTGTTGATTTTAACGGACACAACTTCGAAAATTTTTGCAAAATTATTCAAAACAAAAATTCAAACTCAAAAGTTAAGAAAACTCTCGAAAAGTTAAGCTTCTTAACCCACTCAAATTGTAGAATAAATCCTAAAGTTTAATTATTGTGAACACGCAAATTTTTTATATTTGGCGACACAGTTTTTTTTAAAGAAATGTATCTCAAACGAAAATTCGGAAATTGGTCATTGCTTAGTTGATAAACAAAATGTTACAGACGATAAATTTGTCAACAATCACCTTTAGTTCATGTTCTTGTACAATACAATTTCTTGAACCTTCTGGCTGTATTTATTTCTAGTTTTTAGAATGATATGTTTATTTTTGCGCTTGAAATCTGGCTGTAAAGACACAAAATAAAGTCACTCCCTTTTTACCGCCATTTTGAGCCTTCGGAAATGTTCGGAACAGCTTCTCATCAAGTTCGCAATACTATTACAGGTAAGGTTGACGCATGCGCAGACATTTTTCCGCGGTGTTAATAAATCCAGTGTAATATGTAACTGCACATGTGCACTACTGTTTTTCTGAAATATCCTTAATTTCATGACAATGCAACATCTTCTCATGAAACCTTCTCTTGCATGTATTTTTGCTAAGCTTGTCCATTTGTTCACAGATGTGATGATTAAATGCGATAATTTTTCTCAAAGATGCATACAGTCTGTCTGCCATTTTGAAGGCCGAAATCAAATTTTGGGCAACCCTTCCATTCCATATTCCCCATATCCTAATGAGTATCTGTGCCAAGTTTCAGAATGTGATCACAATTTTAACGATTTTTTGTCTTAGCAGCCCTACTATGAAGAATGGATTCCTGACTATGATTGATTGATTGATTGATAACTTTATTAAAGTGTCGTGTCTTATAGCCAAAGATCAACTTTCACTGATCGGGGACACTTAAAATTATCCTATTTACAATAATATAAAGCGATTACGTCTAGCTAATTTATCTATTTACATATTCATATCATGCATAATCTAATTATTTAAATATTACAGTGCTATTATTGTGCCATATTACATATGGCACAATTCTTACAAGAATTGGTGTCAACTAAGTCGGCCAAATCTGCTTTCCTGATATTGTTCTTGAGGAAAACTTGGTGAAAATTTGGTGAAAATTTATACAGTTACCGACAACACAGCTAATGTGAAAACTGCTATGCAAAACCTCACCCCTGAAAAGTTCAAGTCAATGTATTGCTTTGTGCATTCATTGCAATTGGTAGTGAATGATGCTGTAGAAGCACTTCCAGAATTTTACAGAGTGATTAAAAAGGCAAAAGTAATTGTCAATCACTTTCACAAAAGTGCCAAGGATTCACATAAGCTAACTGAAATACAAAAGAAATTGAAACTAAGGTTAGGGTTATTCACATAAGCCAACTGAAATTAAACAGTATAGGCTGAAAAATGAAAGTCCAATGAGATGGAATTCATTGTACTGCAATGATGGATAGACTTGTTGAACAGCAGGAAGCTATAACTATTGTTTTGGCCTCAAATGACAAAGTGAACAACCAATACAATACAATTTTATTTAAACACGGTAAAAATCTTCAGTTTACAAATGGTAAGTATGGTAAATTAAATAAATATAAAAATACCATGAACTGGTTTACAAGATTGCCGTTATGAAATTACTAGTTACTATCGCAAGGAAAGTGCTGCCTCAAGCCGCCTTCCATCACACAAGCACGTAAAGCACCCCTAAGACACCAGTTCAGACACCAAGTCAAAGGTCAGCTAAATATTCTAATCCGGTTGACTTCCAAAAATTCCTTACTCTTCAAGAAATTACTTCCTTGAAAATTCCTTCCTTGAAAATTCCTTCATTCTAATCAAAGACAAAGGACATTGTGAAAGTCTACAGGTCATGCTATGCAAGTTTTTAATGATTTGCATTATTCAAATAGATGCAGGTTTGTTAGCATAGCATGAGCAGTTGTCATGGCTAGCTTGCCACTGAATACTGTACAATATCATGTATAACAAACAATAATAATACTTGAATGAATCATTGGATATGTAGAATTTAAAAACAATTTCATACTACCAGTAAGGGCCTGGTTATATGGGCAAAAGTTATCCTGGTTAGCAAGAAAACTTTTCATCAAGTTTACAAGCGAGATCTTGCCTTGGTATGAACATAATATGAAAAGTTACACTGCGTTCATATGAGACAACAAGTCTTCCAGAGATCTCGCTTGTTGACAGGCGAGATCACGGTGACCAGGATGTTTTTCCCTTATAAACACAACTTTCCTGCTTAGTGGGATTACTTTCTGTCCTGTCAGCAACTATTCAATTCACGTTCAGTGCTACGTCAAAGCCAGAAACTTTACCTGGTAAGTGGGATAAAGTTTCTCCATGTGAACAGAAGAAAAGTATTTGGCTAGTCGAAAACTTTTCTTGTTAACCAGGATAACATTTGCCCAAATGAACAGGCCCTAACTAAGTCAGTTTTTGACCTAATTATTGTTTTAATGGCACCTTCACAGCTATCCCTACTGCAGAAGAACTGAACAATCTGCTGATGGGGAGACAAAATCTATTTTGTTGACTTTTTGTTTAATACGTCAACTTCAGATGACACCATCCATTTGTAATGACTAATACTGTACTCAGAACTGCAAAACTGTATAACAAGAAAGAAATTGTGAGCATTATCGTATACAATATTGTGTTCCAATGCGGGCATTATACTGCTCAATTGACGTTATGCATAATGACGTCACAAGCTAGGAATGTTGGTCTTAGTAGTCATCGCCAGTGAAAATAAAACAATTCAAAATGGCCACTATCAAAATTTTGCCAGGTAATGTTGTGATGACTAGTAAGAGCAGCATTTTTTGCAGGCATCAAGCCTTTGTGATGCTTCATAATGCTTATTAACGTCATAATGCATATTAGCGTCATTATGCATAAGGTATACTGATATACAGTAAAGCCCCGCATAAAAGGACCAGTAGGTCAGTGGTACTTAGTAGTTGGGGGGAGGGAAAATATTCACATCTTTGTGTTCTGCATTAAATTCTTTTGAAATTGATTGTTTTTATGGTCTGTGAACACAAACATGAATATTCCCCCAATTATCGAGCTGGCAGTGCCACTGCAGTAGGTTAAAAACCACTAGCCTGAAATTTTAGCAATTAAATAAGCACCCAAAATTACTGTAATATACGAGTATTTTTATTGGCAATTTTCTAATTGACATATATATTTGTAAGATATGATATACAATACCTTGTTGGCTTGATCGTTTGACAGAAAAGTGTATGCAAGATTGTGAGATCACACTTTGCTAGTATTAGTAGTATAAAAGTATAAATATTGTGAGTTCACACATCGCTCGCAAGTTTGGTACAGCGAGTTCACAATTCACTGTTTTTTTTGAAAGACATAATATGAACAGCCCCTTTTGATTTGATTTGACCAAAAGATCCCCACGAACACACACACCAAAATATAGTTGTATTTTTTTGAAAAATTGTTGTCAACTTACCAGGAACTATTCAAGAAAAAAGCCTGTGAACAGGCCGTTTAGAAGAAAAGCGGAAGTTAAGCTGGAATTCAAATCAATACGTGGCAAAACGTCATCAATCCATTGTTCTAAATACTGAATCCAAAAATCTCGAATTCTCCTCCACATAACTCACAGAAAGACTGGGACCAACAAAATTAGTATGCTGCCTCTACGAGGCAGCAATTAATAATATTCCGCTATTGCTTTCCTAAGTTAGGTAAATTATTGTAGTTTTCTTATCTTGGGGAAGACTATTCCAAAGAACAGGCCCACTATAGCAAAAGCTTATTTTTAGGTAATTTGTTCATGTCTTTGGCAAATTTAACTGTATTTCGGAATTTCTTATATTGTACCTAGTGCCACGAAGAGAACATATCTTGGAGAAAGCATATTTCGTTGTAGCGTCTTAAACATTAAGGTTCGGTCAAACGGAGCGACAAGTCGCAGGGGCATGTTGCAGGGACATGTCGCCCGAAACGAGTCACACGAAGGGACAATGCTAGGCGAAAACAAGTCGCACAAGCGCTTACAGGCGCGTGGTCACACAAGGCGACAATTCATGCGACAAGTCAAAGAACTCCCATGAGGGCTTATATTGAAATTGAGCGTGCAAGTAGTCATGGGAATGATATTTTGTGATTGGTTGGACCAATTATTTCCCCGCAACTTGTGAACAGACTAGCTCACACGATGCAACAAGTCGCGGCAACGGTTTTTGTCCCCGCGACACGTCGCATGAAATCAAATCAATTTGATTTCATGCGACATGTCGCGGGGACAATTTCGCAAGAATAGTCGCAATCACATGGACAACACGTTTCTTTTATATCGGTCTCATTGTATACCCATTTTGTAGAAACTTGTTAATATTAATTGACAAGTTACGACAAAATGCATTTAAAAAATACTGTGAAAAGAATATTCAACATGTATATCGACTGTTTATGCTAGCCCCATTACAGAAACTTGAGTAGACTGAATGTCTGAGCCTTCTCTGTGCCAACGTCGTTGTCGCTTTTTAAAATATAGCGCTGTCGAAAATAAATAAAACAGTGTCGCTGTCACTTTTTCACCCTTCTTTACCGTCGTTCGTCAGGATTTAAACATTGCGCTGTCGCCTAAAAATGGACCCTGTCGGCTGTCGCAACTTACCCGTAACAGGGCCGTTTAAAATGGATGCGTATCCTATTCCGCATACAAATCAAATGTTGGAGGTAGCAAAAGCAAAGTATATTTCTTGTAATCTCCCAAGGTTTATTTGAATTTACTGTTATGCTGTTTGGTATGAAAATGGCACTGGCCACTTTCCAATCAACAATGAAAAGCAATGTGTTACAAGAGTTAGAGTCTTTTGCGGATGCCTATATAGACGATATTTAAGTTGATACAGCAACAACTTTTGATACAGCCAATTTATGTGCAAGACCGTTAAAATGTAGAATTGCTACGGTCATACTAATTACCGATGAAACCTGCAAAAAGGCAGACAAAAACCGCAAAAGGGCAACAAAATGATTCTACAATGATTAATATGTGAAATGGCAATTGTGTAAAACTTTACATCACTTACACTAGACACTAGACAAAGACACGAATGAGTCACTGTTCGTTCGGTCTGTGTGTTGTGTCTTTTTGAAAAATTGGTGTTTTGTAGTGATAAATTGATGATTTTGTTTTTGACGGGGGAAGGGAAGCACAATTTTTTGCTTTGTCCGAAAATTAAAGAGTGAGTCGCCAAGTTTTATATCTGTTTTCTCTCGTTTTATCACGTTTTTAGATACTTTTTCAGCTTAGTCAAATCAATTATCCTAGTTATTAGTATAGATAGTTTTTTCTTCAATTGGCACGTTTTCATGGGGTGTTTTTAATTATTTTGACGGCACAGGTTATTAGTATTGAGACCAAAGAGACAAGCTAAACAACATACCTTAGATTCATTTTACAATACTTTTATACAATACTCATACTATATTACTTGTCAATTTCCTTCTTTATCAACATTTTTGTTTCAAGGTGGGCAAGAAGAAAGCAGGTGTCTTCTTTCTGAGGATATTCCAGGAAGTAATTTAGATTTGACTTGCTTGTTGTCGTATCATGCAGATGAACTGAAATTTTGGCTTTCTTACCATGGAGATTCGCTGAAGAATATACCTATGAAAGCTGCCTGTATTCAGAGGTACATCATAATTTATAGTTAATTACTTAATTTTCAAGAAGCACACTATTTGTTAAAAACGATTATCTGATAAAAACATGCTTATTTATCTTATGCCCAGAATCAACAACTATGTAAGAAATGGCCAAAAAGATAACCTGGTCGACTCTACGGCTGAGCAAATATATATAAAGACAAGGGAGTTGCAAGTGCAGGTGAGGGCTCAAACCCAGTTGGACACAACCACTATCCCCAATTCAAATTTGTGTTTAAAACGTAAATTTTAAATTTATGAAATACTGTTGTATTGTATTGTATTGTGTTGTGTTGTACTGTAATATACACTCTCTGCTTATATTTTAAATTTTAATATGATTATACTTAAACTATATACTATTTTTCTATTCATATAGGGAATTACTGCAGTACTAATTTGGAGTGGACTAAATCCTTCAGGACCTGCCAACTTTAACAATTATGGAAATCGGAATCGAAGGAGTACAATCCAGAATTCTCTCTTATCATTGATACAATTTGCATTTACCCAAGATGTATGATATACTCAAGCATGTGCTTGTCCTCAACAAAAATACCGACCTGCTGCTTCTTTCACCTCACTGGCGCCAGATAAAATGGCACCGTCTTTAAAAAAACATTTTAGATTGGCTCTAGGGGCGAAATTATTAACAGGTTGTTGTTGTCCATCATTCAGCGTAGTCGGAGTCTTGAACATGTTCATGTAGTGGCCAGGATTTCCTGGATCAGGGTAATGTGCTGGAACCTTAGAGAATGTTGCCCCCCACCCAACGTATTCTGGCATCTGTTGCAAATGTCTTTGCATGCCTGTTAAAAATGCATGTAAAAGTGCCAGTATGTTTCAATTTCTTTAATTTTCATCCCGTTTGTACTAAATATCCCATAAACATAGAACATATCATTCTTACAAATCGTATGCTTTTTTGTTTTTGGAACTGCTAGTTTTTGGAAATTACTTCACAAACATGGCACCAAAAAATTTTAAATAAGCTATAGGTGATTTCATGTATCAAATTTAGAAGAGCAGACTAAGGATATCTTAAAACTGAAATCGGTTTCGAATACAACCATCAGGGACGTAGCAAGGCATCTGACGGGGGGGGGCGATGTTGGAGGATTATACATGTAATAATTATAATAAAGCTTTTTGTGACTGATTGGCACTCTCATACTAAGTTTTGAGAGAAAAGGGGGGTCCCCAAACAATTTTTACATTTTTGAAGCTCTAGGACTGAATTTCTGGCGTTTTCTAAAGCAAATTTGCAAACAAATTTCATGTAAATTGATTGTATTTTACAAAAATGGTTATCATTTCACAAAAATAATTACTTTATTATGCAAATTTTACCTGAAAATATCAAAATTTTAACTTGAATTTTACATGATTTTTGCCTGAATTTCCCAGTAAGGGGGAGGTTCCAAAGCATCTATTCTATTAACTATGGTGGGAGTTCACACTCCAGGCCCCTGCTGGACCAAAACTTTGAAAAGTTTAGAGCCCCCCTTCAGTATATCGAGAACTTCCAGAGCCCTCCCCCCTTTAATGCCAGAAAATATTTCGTTGCCCCCCCCCCAATAACATCTTCATCCCCCCCCCCCTCGGCATAATAAATGTACTTTCCTTTCCAATCATGACATTTCAACTTTGGGCTCTACTCAACAAGCAGTGCTGGATAAAATCCAAATCACTAATAAACAGGCAGCTGTTTTAGAACAAGCAACTCAGTCACAATCGCAAAATGACTGTGGTTTGAAGAACGAAAATTGAGAGTGACTGCTTCAAGAGTTCATGACATGTTTCAGTGGAAGAGAGGGATGGGGAGACATGGTGAAAGATTTGCAAATAGTGACTCAGAAAGAAAAATTCCTGACATTCTTCAAAAGAAGTTTGATCATGGCAAGATGTACGAGTCTGTGACACTGAAAAAGTACATGCTGTGTATGAATGATGATGGTTCTAACACTGATGTGTATCCTTGTGGGCTGGTAATCAATGAAAATAATTGTTGGTTAGGCAGTTGCCCAGATGCAAAGTTGTTTCAGGAGATGAATTTGGTATTGCTGAATGCAAATGTCCAGAACAGCACAAACATTCTGATATTTTTGATGTTGCATCTAGTAATGACAATTTCATGTTGTTTGTTGTAAATGGTAACCTGTAGTTATGAAAGACACACTCAACTTATTATCAAGTACAATGTCAGTTAGCTTTGACTGGATCAAAATTTGTGATCTAATTGTCTATACTTTTCAGAGTATTGGTATTGTTAGAATTACCTTTGATGCCCAATTTTGGGCAAATGTAATAGATGTAGTTGGACCAAGGTACTTTAAATATATATTACCAAAATTGCAACAGACCACATAACAGAGTATATAGTAATCTACTGAAATGCTAAGATGGTGTGATCAACTATAGCTGACAAGGATTACTTAATACATCCAAATACTAATTACGTCACCTGGTCGCTCAGTCTGTTGCAATTTTTATAATGACATAGCACTATTTAAATGTGAAATTAAGCTGGTCACAACTTCGAGATTGATTAGTAAAAAAATAATTAGGTATTAAAGAACTATATGAAGTGTCCATTATTTTGTATTTTATAAATTCATATAATTAATGGCTAAGGGAGTGTTCATTATTTATACCTGGGGTTGGTACCGAAGACAAATGGGTTGGGTAAGCCATTTTTCTGGGGTATGAAGGGTTGGGTAAATATTTTTTGAACAAACCCTATGGTTGGGTAAATTATTTTCAATACAAACCTTCAATTGAACAAAATATGAAAATCCTTTATTTAATAAAATGGGTCATTCCAGGAAATATCCATTCATTCCCCACAAAGTAAACTAAATTCCAACTCCCCATTCCTTTCAGATAAACTAGTACACTCATGCACCATATCAGAAACAATATCCTCCATGTATCCCTCAGAAATTACCTCTGTGGGGGGAGTGTGGATATTTTCAGGAAGGACCCAATACTTTTGAAAAAGTTCATCAAATGTGATATAACAACTAAGATGGGACAAAAACAAAGTGTATTAATAGTTTCATTTGTCACAGCTATCAATCTGAGCTGTCAGAGTCTTCTTCATCAGAGTGGTCACTAAACAAAACCTCTTGAGCATCTTCACCAGTGCCCAATAATCCAATGAATTTCAAGTATGCAATGTTTCGCAAAATAACTGGATCATGTTCTCCTTCTCGAACATTCTTTAAGTCCTCCAACTTTATAGTTTCTAATGATTTCTCCCCATATGAATTGGGGCAAGTTCGGTCAATAGCATCCCATGCAAAATTGTTGTCTGCCAAAAGCTTTCTAGCATTCCTGACCAAAGAAATTCTGTTTTTCTTTTTGTTCTTGCTTTTCTGCTCCTTCCTTTTTCGTTTCCTCTGGATTTCGTAAGTGGAAATGTCAGAGCTACTAAATTTTTTCTGAAGATTTATGTTTTTCTGAAGAGTTATCAATACCAACACAGTGCCGTAGCAAGCTCAATAATTGGGGGGGGGGGCTGATATTCATATATTCGTGTTCTGCATTATTAATTTGTTTAGAAATCGATTGTTTTTATGGTCTGTGAACACGAATATATGAATATCAGCCCCCCCAATTATCGAGCTTGCTACGGCACTGCAACACTGGCGCAGACCGTCCCAGAACATAGTCAACCTGCATCTAGGGGACTAAAACATACTGTAAATCTCCGACTATAAGCCCTGGGCAAGGTTATACAAGGGGGGCTTATACACGGGGGGGGGGGGGGGGGATTTTTGTGTTAGTGTAATTATAGTGATAAAAAGTATAGTAATAGTGGTAAACACATGTTAAGCATAGTAATAATAGTGATTAATAGG
>CACRXK020014650.1:0-12893 GCA_902702795.2 Paramuricea clavata
TAAGAAAGCTGAATGCTGGGATTTGCTCACATAGGATTTTAGCTGCTATCATCTTGTAACTTTGTCGCTGCTGTTCAGCATCATTAACATTCAGTTCGACAAGCTGTTTGATATCAGTCTCAGCTAAAGACCGCTGCGGCTCTGTGTCATCTAAATGGCTGCACGAAACACGATCAAATACCAAAGATGTTGCAACAGCATGTACACTTTGGTTTTGATTATCTGATCGCATTTCGTGCACCTTCACTTCCCAATCAATGTTATCCAGGACAAATGAAAAGGTGTTTCCTGCCTTTACTTGCTCAACCACCTTGTCCAGGAAATGTGTGCCAATCTCATCTTGAATCTTGTACTTCATTGTCTTTTCAAAGCATATACCAAGTTTGTTGAACCTCTCATAAACCTGAATAGGAAAATAAAGTAATGTAAGAATAACAACATTAATTCCTGGAAAGAGTGTAAAAATAAAATACACTGTATATTTAATCAGAAATACAAAGTTGAATTAACAATCTATTAGGTCTAAAAATTTGCAATTATGTGATTAAGTGATTTGTATGTGGTATTTAAACATTAAAATTTACATTTAAAAGTTTTAAACAGACAGTTATTCTTTTGAAGCAGTTGAAGCACAATCAAACATGAAAAAGCATTTGAAAAGGTATTAGCATCGAGGATTAGCATATCCACATACATTGGGATTAAACTTACTTAAAAAACTAAAAAAAAAACAAAGAAAATTACAACCCTGTTGTTGGTGTTTATATATGTGATAAAATTTCATGTTACTTTAGCTTTGATCAGTTCTCGGCTTAAAAACGCTGATTTTGAAAATTACTTCGCCAATGAACTCATAAACATGGATCGTTTTTTAAGCCATTTAAAGCACTTGTAGTCGTGCTTTATCAGATGTAAAATGTTTGGCTTCCACCTCGCGTTTTATATCTGCTAAAGCACTCCCACGCGTGTTTTAAATTAATACAAGGACATTTTTCTTCTACCCTGGCGAAACAGGAAATATAGTTGTGGTAACAGCATAGAATAAGGTAACAGTAGGAAATGTATCTTTGTGAATCGCAATATTTTGTTTCCCTGTTTGCCCAAAGTTCTTGCGAAGGCACAAATGCACAATTTGCCTCCCAAAGGCAGGCAAAAACAAAATGAATGGGTAGCAAGATTGTTTCTGTATCAATGACAATGTTTTTCATGATAGAAAACTCATGAAAAAAAAAAATATAAGACTTTTCATATTGGATAAACAATAAATGGGCAAGATGTTCAATTAATATTTAGAAATCTCCGGTACTAATAAACAGCCAGTTTGAGCACAGTTTTAATGACATACAGTACATCATCACTATTGTGTTGCAAGTTGCAATTATTTTCAGTCAAAATTGCTTCTTATACATCTAACGCGGCTTTTATTAAGAACGCTTGCCCTGCAAAAAAATCAGGCTACAGTACCTCGGTGTTCGCACCGCTGTCTGACAGAATAATGGTGTTAATGCTTTGGATAAAGCCGAGTTCCTTGCACCTCTTGAACATAATCACCCCGTATATCAAACTTAGCGCAGCAATCTTTTTCTCGCTACAATTTTCTAATTCCAGCATACAAGCTAATAGTTTATATGTAATAGGACACATGGTCTTTAATTCTTCTACCAGCTGCTCGTACGAAAAGTTGCTTAGCCTGTCAAAACTGCGACTTCGAAGCATCGAATTCGTGTCCCTTCTAGCCACACCACGCAATTCTACATTTATCTTGTCCAAGATTCCTTTAAAAAATGATTCATCCGTTCTTGTAGGTTGGACCGGAAGGATAATCTACAAAAAAACACTCATTTATATGATGTAGATTTTTATAGAAACGTAAATCATAGGCTAAGATCCTGTTTTTGGAAAATACAAGATTGTTTAAACCGAGTATATAAAACCGCTATATTGACTACTGTGCATTTTTCAATCACAACCTACCTGGAATGGCTGACTTGCTGAATCAGGCGTTGACTGCGGCATACTAGTATCGCTCGAGATTCCACTGGAACTAAAGGAAAGGCCACGACGGGACGGGGCATCCAAATTATGAGATCTCAAACTTTTGGCTCTGCTTACAGGTGCGGAAGGTGATAAACCAGTACATCTTTTCTCCCGAGTTAAACCATTTTGCACGTCACGAACAACTTTTCTAAACTTCTCAAAGTTCTCCAAGCGTCTATCACAAGCCCGACATAAAAGATGAGGAAATCCTTCCTCGCAGATAAGGGCGCCACCGTTAACAATTTCTGCGCTTCGCAGGCGACATTCGTTCCCCTTTTTAAAAAGATTTTTACAGCGTGCTTTTTCGAAAATCCCACCACAGAGACGACACTTACATCCCGAATCTATAGCAGATTTCGGATAAACTTTCTTTGGTGTTTCTTTTCGCTCAGCCATGGCTTGTAGCTACTCAGAACTGAATTGATTTGTTTACGCGTTAGCCTTCGTAATTTATTTTCTACAGATAGGTGTTTCTTTGAAGAAATACCGGCTGACAAGGTCAAGGTGCGAAAGATCCCCTAACGTTGTAATTGCCGAAAAGGAGTAAAAAGCTTTTAAGTTTAAAAGCCGCCACATATTTTAAAATAATATTTTGTTTTAAAAATCTCCTCTTATGTTTAAAATATCAATAGTTTACCCACTGTTTACTGTAACAGTATTACTATATAATTATTTATAACTATATATTATGTATATATATATATATATTCCAGCGTCATATTACCCTACCACTCCTCCCTAAGTAGCGAAAGAGGCGCCTATTAGATACCACCCAGAATCTGGGTGGTCACGTGACCAGTGTCAACCAGGGTCTTTGCCGTAGCCCGCGGCGGTATAAAGACCCTGGCTTGCGAGGTTGGCTGAGACTCAGCGCATTGTCCTCAGCAGGTTGCGTTCTACCGAATAGCACTATTTGCTGCAATGTGCAAAAATAAGTTTTTTCCAACATTTTGTCATATCTCACGAACTATTGAAGCAATCGAGCTGAAACTCAGCGCGTTGTGCTCAGCATGTTGCGTTTGACCGAATAGCACTATTTGCTGCAATGTGCAAAAATAAGTTTTTTCCAACATTTTGTCATATCTCACGAACTATTGAACCAATCGAGCTGAAACACAGCGCGTTGTGCTCAGCATGTTGCGTTTGACCGAATAGCACTATTTGCTGCAATGTGCAAAAATAAGTTTTTTCCAACATTTTGTCATATCTCACGAACTATTGAAGCAATCGAGCTGAGACTCAGCTCGTTGTCCTCAGCAGGTTGCGTTCTACCGAATAGCACTATTTGCTGCAATGTGCAAAAATAAGTTTTTTCCAACATTTTGTCATATCTCACGAACTATTGAACCAATCGAGCTGAAACTCAACGCGTTGTGCTCAGCAGGTTGCATTTGACGGAATAGCACTATTTGCTGCAATGTGCAAAAATAAGTTTTTTCCAACATTTTGTCATATCTCACGAACTATTGAAGCAATCGAGCTGAACTCAGCGCGTTGTGCTCAGCAGGTTGCTTTGACCGAATAGCACTATTTGCTGCAAAGTGCAAAAATAAGTTTTTTCCAACATTTTGTCATATCTCACGAACTATTGAACTATTAGAGCTGAAACTCAGCGCGTTGTGCTCAGCAGGTTGCGTTTGACCGAATAGCACTATTTGCCGCAATGTGCAAAAATAAGTTTTTTCCAACATTTTGTCATATCTCACGAACTATTGAAGCAATCGAGCTGAGACTCAGCGTTGTCCTCAGCAGGTTGCGTTCTACCGAATAGCACTATTTGCTGCAATGTGCAAAAATAAGTTTTTTCCAACATTTTGTCATATCTCACGAACTATTGAACCAATCGAGCTGAAACTCAACGCGTTGCGCTCAGCAGGTTGCGTTTGACCGAATAGCACTATTTGCTGCAATGTGCAAAAATAAGTTTTTTCTAACATTTTGTCATATCTCACGAACTATTGAACCAATCGAGCTGAAACTCAGCGCGTTGTGCTCAGCATGTTGCGTTTGACCGAATAGCACTATTTGCTGCAAAGTGCAAAAATAAGTTTTTTCCAACATTTTGTCATATCTCACGAACTATTGAACTATTAGAGCTGAAACTCAGCGCGTTGTGCTCAGCAGGTTGCGTTTGACCGAATAGCACTATTTGCTGCAATGTGCAAAAATAAGTTTTTTCCAACATTTTGTCATATCTCACGAACTATTGAAGCAATCGAGCTGAGACTCAGCTCGTTGTCCTCAGCAGGTTGCGTTCTACCGAATAGCACTATTTGCTGCAATGTGCAAAAATAAGTTTTTTCCAACATTTTGTCATATCTCACGAACTATTGAACTATTAGAGCTGGAACTCAGCGCGTTGTGCTCAGCATGTTGCGTTTGACCGAATAGCACTATTTGCTGCAATGTGAAAAAATAAGTTTTTTCCAACATTTTGTCATATCTCACGAACTATTGAACCAATCGAGCTGAAACTCAGCGCGTTGTGCTCAACAGGTTGCGCTTGACCGAATAGCACTATTTGCTGCAAAGTGCAAAAATATGTTTTGTCCAACATTTTGTCATATCTCACGAACTATTGAACCAATCGAGCTGAAACTCAGCCTGTTGTGCTCAGCAGGTTGCGTTTGATCGAATAGCACTATTTACTGCAATGGGCAAAAATAAGTTTTTTCCAACATTTTGTCATATCTCACGAACTATTGAACCAATCGAGCTGAAACTCAACGCGTTGTGCTCAGCAGGTTGCATTTGACCGAATAGCACTATTTGCTGCAATGTGCAAAAATAAGTTTTTTCCAACATTTTGTCATATCTCCCGAACTATTGAACCAATCGAGCTGAAACTCAGCGCACAACGCTCAGCAGGTTGCGTTTGACCGAATAGCACTATTTGCTGCAATGTGCAAAAATAAGTTTTTTCCAACATTTTGCCATATCTCACGAACTATTAAACCAATCGAGCTAAAACTCAGCGCGTTGTGCTCAGCAGGTTGCGTTTGACCGAATAGCACTATTTGCTGCAATGTGCAAAAATAAGTTTTTTCCAACATTTGTCATATCTCACGAACTATTGAACCAATCGAGCTGAAACTCAGCGCGTTGTGCTCAGCAGGTTGCGTTTGACCGAATAGCACTATTTGCTGCAATGTGCAAAAATAAGTTTTTCAACATTTTGTCATATCTCACGAACTATTGAACCAATCGAGCTGAAACTCAGCGCGTTGTGCTCAGCAAGTTGAGTTTGACCGAATAGCACTATTTGCGGCAATGTGCAAAAATAAGTTTTTTCAAACATTTTGTCATATCTCACGAACTATTGAACCAATCGAGCTGAAACTCAGCGCGTTGTGCTCAGCAGGTTGCGTTTGACCGAATAGCACTATTTGCTGCAATGTGCAAAAATAAGTTTTTTGCAACATTTTGTCATATCTCACGAACTATTGAACCAATCGAGCTGAAACTCAGCGCGTTGTGCTCAGCGGGTTGCGTTTGACCGAATAGCACTATTTGCAGCAATGTGCAAAAATAAGTTTTTTCCAACATTTTGTCATATCTCACGAACTATTGAACCAATCGAGCAGAAACTCAGCGCGTTGTGCTGAGCAGGTTGCGCTTGACCGAATAGCACTATTTGCAGCAATGTGCAAAAATAAGTTTTCCCAACATTTTGTCATATCTCACGAACTATTGAACCAATCGAGCTGAAACTCAGCGCGTTGTGCTCAACAGGTTGCGTTTGACCGAATAGCGCTATTTGCTGCAATGTGCAAAAATAAGTTTTTTCCAACATTTTGTCATATCTCACGAACTATTGCACCAATCGAGCGGAAACTCAGCGCGTTGTGCTCAGCAGGTTGCGTTTGACCGAATAGCACTATTTGCAATGTGCAAAAATAAGTTTTTTCCAACATTTTGTCATATCTCACGAACTATTGCACCAATCGAGCTGAAACTCAGCGCGTTGTGCTCACCAGGTTGCGGTTGATCGAATAGCACTATTTGCTGCAATGTGCAAAAATAAGTTTTTTCCAAAATTTTGTCATATCTCACGAACTATTGCACCAATCGAGCTGATACTCAGCGCTTTGTGCTCAGCAGGTTGCGTTTGACCGAATAGCACTATTTGCTTGCAATGTGCAAAAATAAGTTTTTTCCAACATTTTGTCATATCTCACGAACTATTGAACCAATCGAGCTGAAACTCAGCGCGTTGTGCTCACCAGGTTGCGTTTGACCGAATAGCACTATTTACTGCAATGTGCAAAAATAAGTTTTTTCCAACATTTTGTCATATCTCACGAACTATTGAACCAATCCAGCGGAAACTCAGCGCGTTGTGCTCAACAGGTTGCGCTTGACCGAATAGCACTATTTGCTGCAATGTGAAAAATAAGTTTTTTCCAACATTTTGTCATATCTCACGAACTATTGAACCAATCGAGCTGAACTCAGCGCGTTGTGCTCAGCAGGTTGAGTTTGACCGAATAGCACTATTTTGCTGCAATGTGCAAAAATAAGTTTTTTCCAACATTTTTTCATATCTCACGAACTATATAACCAATCGAGATGAAACTCAGCGCGTTGTGCTCAGCAGGTTGCGTTTGACCGAATAGCACTATTTGCTGCAATGTGAAAAAATAAGTTTTTTCCAACATTTTGTCATATCTCACGAACTATTGCACCAATCGAGCTGATACTCAGCGCGTTGTGCTCAGCAGGTTGCGTTTGACCGAATAGCACTATTTCCTGCAATGTGCAAAAATAAATTTTTTCCAACATTTTGTCATATCTCACGAACTATTGAACCAATCGAGCTGAAACTCAGCGCGTTGCGCTCAGCAGGTTGTTTGATCGAATAGCACTATTTGCTGCAATGTGAAAAATAAGTTTTTTCCAACATTTTGTCATATCTCACGAACTATTGAACCAATCGAGCTGAAACTCAACGCGTTGTGCTCAGCAGGTTGCGTTTGGCCGAATAGCACTATTTGCTGCACTGTGCAAAAATAAGTTTTTTCCAACATTTTGTCATATCTCACGAACTATTGAACCAATCGAGCTGAAACTCAGCGCGTTGTGCTCAGCAGGTTACGTTTGACCGAATAGCACTATTTGCTGCAATGTGCAAAAATAAGTTTTTTCCAACATTTTGTCATATCTCACGAACTATTGAACCAATCGAGCTGAAACTCAGCGCGTTGTACTCAGCAGGTTGCGTTTGACCGAATGGCACTATTTGCTGCAATGTGCAAAAATAAGTTTTTTCCAACATTTTGTCATATCTCGCGAACTATTGAAGCAATCGAGCTGAAACTCAGCGCGTTGTGCTCAGCAGGTTGCTTTGGCCGAATAGCACTATTTGCTGCAATGTGCAAAAATAAGTTTTTTCCAACATTTTGTCATATCTCACGAACTATTGAACCAATCGAGCTGAAACTCAGCGCGTTGTGCTCAGCAGGTTGCGTTTGACCGAATAGCACTATTTGCTGCAATGTGCAAAAATAAGTTTTTTCCAACATTTTGTCATATCTCACGAACTATTGCACCAATCGAGCTGAAACTCAGCGCGTTGTGCTCAGCAGGTTCCGTTTGGCCGAATACCACTATTTGCTGCAATGTGCAAAAACAAGTTTTTTCCAACATTTTGTCATATCTCACGAACTATTGCACCAATCGAGCTGAAACTCAGCGCGTTTTGCTCAGCAGGTTGCGTTTGACCGAATAGCACTATTTGCTGCAATGTGCAAAAATAAGTTTTTTCCAACATTTTGTCATATCTCACGAACTATTGAACCAATCGAGCTAAAACTCAGCGCGTTGTGCTCAGCAGGTTGCATTTGACCGAATAGCACTATTTGCTGCAAGGTGCAAAAATAAGTTTTTTCCAACATTTTGTCATATCTCACGAACTATTGAACCAATCGAGCTGAAACTCAGCGCGTTGTGCTCAGCAGGTTGCGTTTGACCGAATAGCACTATTTGCTGCAATGTGCAAAAATAAGTTTTTCCAACATTTTGTCATATCTCACAAACTATTGAACCAATCGAGCTGAAACTCAGCGCCTTGTCCTCAGCAGGTTACGTTTGACCGAATAACACTATTTGCAGCAATGTGCAAAAATAAGTTTTTCCAACATTTTGTCATATCTCACGAACTATTGAACCAATCGAGCTGAAACTCACCGCGTTGTGCTCAACAGGTTACGTTTGACCGAATAGCACTATTTGCTGCAATGTGCAAAAATAAGTTTTTTCCAACATTTTGTCACATCTCAAGAACTATTGAACCAATCGAGCTGAAACTCAGCGCGTTGTGCTCAGCAGGTTGCGTTTGACCGAATAGCACTTCTTGCTGCAATGTGCAAAAATAAGTTTTTTCCAACATTTTGTCATATCTCACGAACTATTGAACCAATCGAGCTGAAACTCGGCGCGTTGTCCTCAGCAGGTTGCGTTTGAGCGAATAGAACTATTTGCTGCAATGTGCAAAAATAAGTTTTTTCCAACATTTTGTCATATCTCACGAACTATTGAACCGATCGAGCTGAAACTCAGCGCGTTGTGCTCAGCAGGTTGCGTTTGACCGAATAGCACTATTTGCTGCAATGTGCAAAAATAAGTTTTTTCCAACATTTTGTCATATCTCACGAACTATTGAACCAATCGAGGTGAAACTCATCGCGTTGTGCTCAGCAGGTTGAGTTTGACCGAATAGCAGAATTTGCTGCAATGTGCAAAAATAAGTTTTTCCAACATTTTGTCATATCTCACGAACTATTGAACCAATCGAGCTGAAACTCAGCGCGTTGTGCTCAGCAGGTTGTGTTTGACCGAATAGCACTATTTGCTGCAATGTGCAAAAATAAGTTTTTTCCAACATTTTGTCATATCTCACGAACTATTGAACCAATCGAGCTGAAACTCAGCGCGTTGTGCTCAGCAGGTTGCGTTTGACCGAATAGCACTATTTGCTGCAATGTGCAAAAATAAGTTTTTTCCAACATTTTGTCATATCTCACGAACTATTGAACCAATCGAGCTGAAACTCAGCGCGTTGTGCTCAGCAGGGTGCGTTTGACCGAATAGCACTATTTGCTGCAATGTGCAAAAATAAGTTTTTTCCAACATTTTGTCATATCTCACCAACTATTGAACCAATCGAGCTGAAAATCAGCGCGTTGTGCTCAGCATGTTACGTTTGACCGGATAGCACTATTTGCTGCAATGTGCAAAAATAAGTTTTTTCCAACATTTTGTCATATCTCACAAACTATTGAACCAATCGAGCTGAAACTCAGCGCGTTGTGCTCAGCATGTTACGTTTGACCGGATAGCACTATTTGCTGCAATGTGCAAAAATAAGTTTTTTCCAGCATTTTGTCATATCTCACGAACTATTGAACCAATCGAGCTGAAACTCAGCGCGTTGCGCTCAGCAGGTTCCGTTTGACCGAATAGCACTATTTGCTGCAATGTGCAAAAACAAGTTTTTTCCAACATTTTGTCATATCTCACGAACTATTGCACCAATCGAGCTGAAACTCAGCGCGTTTTGCTCAGCAGGTTGCGTTTGACCGAATAGCACTATTTGCTGCAATGTGCAAAAATAAGTTTTTGGAAATTTCAACATTTTGTCATATCTCACGAACTATTGAACCAATCGAGCTGAAACTCAGCGCGTTGTGCTCAGCAGGTTGCGTTTGATCGAATAGCACTATTTGCTGCAATGTGCAAAAATAAGGTGTTTCCAACATTTTTTCATATCTCACGAACTATTGAACCAATCGAGCTGAAACTCAGCGTCTTGTGCTCAGCAGGTTGCGTTTGATCGAATAGCACTATTTGCTGCAATGTGCAAAAATAAGTTTTTTCCAACATTTTGTCATTTCTCACGAACTATTGAACCAATCGAGCTGAAACTCAGCGCGTTGTCCTCAGCAGGTTGCGTTTGATCGAATAGCACTATTTGCTGCAATGTGCAAAAATTAGGTTTTTCCAACATTTTGTCATATCTCACGAACTATTGAACCAATCGAGCTGAAACTCAGCGCAGCGCGTTGTGCTCAGTAGGTTGCGTTTGATCGAATAGCACTATTTGCTGTAATGTGCAAAAATAAGTTTTTTCCAACATTTTGTCATATCTCACGAACTATTGAACCAATCGAGCTGAAACTCAGCGCGTTGTGCTCAGCATTTTGCGTTTGACCGAATAGCACTATTTGCTGCAACGTGCAAAAATAAGGTTTTTCCAACATTTTGTCATATCTCACGAACTATTGAACCAATCAAGCTGAAACTCAGCGCGTTGTGCTCAGCAGGTTGCGTTTGACCGAATAGCACTATTTGCTGCAACGTGCAAAAATAAGTTTTTTCCAACATTTTGTCATATCTAACGAACTATTGAACCAATCGAGCTGAAACTCAGCTCGTTGTGCTCAGCAGGTTGCGTTTGATCGAATAGCACTATTTGTTGCAATGTGCAAAAATAAGGTTTTTCCAACATTTTGTCATATCTCACGAACTATTGAACCAATCGACCTGAAACTCAGCGCGTTGTGCTCAGCAGGTTGCGTTTGATCGAATAGCACTATTTGCTGCAATGTGCAAAAATAAGTTTTTTCCAACATTTTGTCATATCTCACGAACTATTGAACCAATCGAGCTGAAACTCTGCGTCTTGTGCTCAGCAGGTTGCGTTTGATCGAATAGCACTATTTGCTGCAATGTGCAAAAATAAGTTTTTTCCAACATTTTGTCATATCTCACGAACTATTGAACAAATCGAGCTGAAACTCAGCGCGTTGTGCTCAGCAGGTTGCGTTTGATCGAATAGCACTATTTGCTGCAATGTGCAAAAATAAGTTTTTTCCAACATTTTGTCATATCTCACGAACTATTGAACCAATCGAGCTGAAACTCAGCGCGTTGTCCTCAGCAGGTTGCGTGTGACCGAATAGCACTATTTGCTGCAATGTGCAAAAATAAGGTTTTTCCAAGATTTTGTCATATCTCACGAACTATTGCACCAATCGAGCTGAAAATCAGCGCGTTGTGCTCAGCAGGTTGCGTTTGATCGAATAGCACTATTTGCTGCAATGTGCAAAAATAAGGTTTTTCCAACATTTTGTCATATCTCACGAACTATTGAACCAATCGAGCTGAAACTCAGCGCGTTGTGCTCAGCAGGTTGCATTTGATCGAATAGCACTATTTGCTGCAATGTGCAAAAATAAGGTTTTTCCAACATTTTGTCATATCTCACGAACTATTGAATCAATCAAGCTGAAGGTCAGCGCATTGTGCTCAGCAGGTAGCGTTTGATCGAATAGCACTATTTGCTGCAAAATGCAAAAATAAATTTTTTCCAACATTTTGTCATATCTCACGAACTATTGAACCAATCGAGCTGAAACTCAGCGCGTTGTGCTCAGCAGGTTGCGTTTGATCGAATAGCACTATTTGCTGCAATGTGCAAAAATAAGGTTTTTCCAACATTTTGTCATATCTCGCGAACTATTGAACCATTCGAGCTGAAACTCTGCGCCTTGTGCTCAGCAAGTTGCGTTTGATCGAATAGCACTATTTGCTGCAATGTGCAAAAATAAGGTTTTTCCAACATTTTGTCATATCTCACGAACTATTGAACCAATTGAGCTGAAGGTCAGCGCGTTGTCCTCAGCAGGTAGCGTTTGATCGAATAGCACTATTTGATGCAATGTGCAAAAATGAGGTTTTTCCAACATTTTGTCATATCTCACGAACTATTGAACCAATCGAGCTGAAACTCAGCGCGTTGTGCTCAGCAGGTTGAGTTTGACCGAATAGCACTATTTGCTGCAATGTGCAAAAATAAGGTTTTTCCAACATTTTGTCATATGTCACGAACTATTGAACCAATCGAGCTGAAAGTCATCGCGTTGTGCTCAACAGATTGCGTTTGATCGAATAGCACTATTTGGCTGCAATGTGCAAAAATACATTTTTTCCAACATTTTGTCATATCTCACGAACTATTGAACCATTCGAGCTGCAACTCAGCGCGTTGTGCTCAGCAGGTTGCGTTTGATCGAATAGCACCATTTGCTGCAATGGGCAAAAACAAAGTTTTTCCAACATTTTGTCATATCTCACGAACTATTGAACCATTCGAGCTGAAACTCAGCGCGTTGTGCTCAGCAGGTTGCGTTTGACCGAATAGCACTATTTGCTGCAATGTGCAAAAATAAGTTTTTTCCAACATTTTGTCATATCTCAAGAACTATTGAACCGATCGAGCTGAAACTTAAGCGCGTTGTGCTCAGCAGGTTGCATTTGATCGAATAGCACTATTTGCTGCAATGTGCAAAAATAAGGTTTTTCCAACATTTTGTCATATCCCACGAACTTATTGAACCAATCGAGCTGAAACTCAGCGCGTTGTGCTCCAACATTTTGTCATATGTCACGAACTATTACACCAATCGAGCTGAAACTCAGCGCGTTGTGCTCAGCAGGTTGCGTTTGACCGAATAGCACTATTTGCTGCAATGTGCAAAAATAAATTTTTTCCAACATGTTGTCATATCTCACCAACTATTGAACAATCGAGCTGAAACTCAGCGTGTTGTGCTCAGCAGGTTGCGTTTGACCGAATAGCACTATTTGCCGCAATGTGCAAAAATAAGTTTTTTCTAACATTTTGTCATATCTAACGAAGTATTTCACCAATTGAGCTGAAACTCAGCGCGTTGTGCTCAGCAGGTTGCGTTTGACCGAATAGAACTATTTGCAGCAATGTACAAACATAAGTTTTTTCGAACATTTTGTCATATCTCACGAACTATTGCACCACTCGAGCTGAAACTCAGCGCGTT
>CACRXK020014651.1:0-12893 GCA_902702795.2 Paramuricea clavata
TTTATTAAAGATTAAAGCTCAGTGTGCAGCACAGTCACATTTCCATGCAGCACAGTCATGTTTCCATGCAACACAGTCATGTTTCCATGCAACAGAGGTGGCCCATGCTGGATCCATCCCTGCTTTTTTGTGAAAAAAGTTCGGTATCAGGTGCTGAGTCCTACTACAAACACACAATATTGGGTGGTTTTAGGTTAGGATAAATACTTGCTCACACTATTCTTTGTTCATCCAAATACAGGTTATCCAGCATTTGCTCAAGTGGACAAGTCCTCAGCTCAAAATTATGCAAGCAGATGTCATATCTACTCTCAACAGCAAATTTTCACTGAGGTTGGATTTGTGTCGAAAATGTATTGAATTTGCCTCTCCGATCTCAGCCGAAGATGAGTATAGTCTGTTATCACTACTGGCTGGTGCAGACAATTTTTTTCCCACAACGTGATGGCAGTGTCTCGGCACAAGAAGCAGAAGTGCCAGCTAAAAAACCAATGGAAGACTGATTCCTTTTTCATTGTTGTAACAGTTGTTTTGTTTAGTTTTGTTGGTTTTAAGAAGGCCCAGATATAAGGCAGACTATAATTCTTCTTCTGTAGTACGGTGTGGTTGATATTGAGAAAGTTGTTTAATTTAATAATTTTGTGGTTTTAATTTAAATCAAGGATCATACAAGAGGTTTTTGATAGTTTACTATCTGTCCTCAGGCTAACAAATTGTTCTTAAATTTCATTCAGTGTGTTTTACCAAGTTAATCACATCCTAACACTTGAACATACTGTATTATGTTAAGTTGCAAAGATATCATAAGCAAATAAAGCAATATCTTTACGACAATAATAACCTCTGATTGGAGAGCTGTACCTCATAGAAAATCATTGGCACAACTATGGACAGTATCTGACGACACCGTCCCATACACATTCGAACAATCACTTTGCCAGCTTTTATTCCCTAATCTTGAACATTTCAATTGTGGGAGAAAATTCTGTTTATGCGCACGACTAAAAGCCAATGAACACAGATGTGTTTCTGCGCATGCGTATATATAAAAAGTGTTCGTACCACAATCATAAGACAATGAAACAGCATTCAAAACAGGCAACACACCATGTGCGATTCCCTCGTTAACCATGGTATTACAAACTAATACCATGATATGTCGGGAAATTAGTGATTAAATGTCCCTCACCCTTGGGAGGTTTGTGGTCCACAAACCTCCCTCGGGTTTCGGGGACATTTAATCACTAATTTCCCTCATATCATGGTATTACTTATAATTGTTTTGCTAATTGGCACTTATCAATGGGGGCACAGAGAAACTTGCTGCATGATCCTAAAGCTCTTTATTCTGGCAATTGCCCTTTCAACATACAGGCTAACTGAGGCTACCCTTCTCATTAGTATTTCATCCTCTTTGCTAAGCTGATTCTGTCTGTTGATATTTAATATTACCCCAGCTGGCAAATCATCCTCAATGCCCAGTTCTAAAAGTTTCAAATCCTACAGTCACTGGTGATATTTTTGTCACTCTGCCTGCATACAGATTGGGGACAAAACTTGGGAACCCATTAGGAGAAATACTCAGCAATCAATTGAAAATGTAGGTGATTGGCTTCTGCACGAGGATGGGGTTTCAAGATAGATCTCAGTACAATCAATTATAACCCTTGTTTTAGGAAAAGTTGTCTTGAAGCATTCAAGCATGGTTTCATCAATAAACTTGCAGGTTAGCCAAGTTGGCAAAATTCTGAGTTGCTGGTGAAGAAAATAAACCCACTGTAGTGTTTTGACATTTGATGTTTAAGGAAGCAAGCAACTTGGGCAGAAATGCTGGACATTTGAGCCTGCTAATTGGTATGCGGTTTTCTCCATTAGCACGGCAATTTTGCAACATGGCGCAAGAAAGCGTTGTCTTCTTGAGGTTGATTACGCACAATTAAATGCGCTTTCATCTGTTGTCCAAAAAACGTTCGAAAAATAATCGTATTTACGATGTGAAGAGAATCATCGAACGGCGAAATGTAAAACATGTAAGTTTTTCTTTACAAATATTTTTTGACTATCCTTATAAAATTATAAATATGAAAATATTTGCTATTATAAATATATATTAAATACAACTTTTTGTCAACCGTTTTTATAGATTTTTTATACATTACTTATATTTTAAAAAGCACAAATTCGTCGTTGGTAGCTCTTCTGAATTGTGCTTTAACTGTCTTGATAAATACTAATTATACTTCAGATCCCCACCAAAGTGTAATAGCAAAGTTGTGTTGTGACTTGCTGGGAATAATTATTTTTTTCCTATTAAGACAGACCATGAGTACTTGATAAAATGGCAAGGTTGGCTAATGCAAGACTGTTCTTGGGAGCCATCCGAAAACTTACCAGAACACTTAATAAGATATAGTGCATGTTATTCTGTTTGACATTTTGAATTAAACAACTACGTGTACACATTTACCATTCAAGTTTAAACTTATTTTCTGACAACTTCCAAAGCCAAGTGACAAGAAGCTTCAAGAGGCAGGTCATCACTTTGCTGCAGGGATATTATCTGCTTTGAAGAGTTCATCAGTGTCTGCATTTTATGTCAATATGAAGCTTGATGTTTGGAGATTCCTTACATACCAGGAAGGTACAGCTTCAGAACATTGACGGCATGTGTTGTATTCAAAAAATGATTTCGGCAGATTTAAAGCTTTACCTGATTACTCGTGGTAATATTTAGATCAACATGGAGAGGGCAAGGTACTGGATTTTCCAATTAAAATAAAACCTGTTGTCTCATGGTCACCTATCCATTACATTGTTAAATCAGGAAAATTTGTCAAGGCTTCTCGGTTTCCAGTTGAGAAGCTCTGTATTACAATTGTTAAGGGTGCATGTAGTCAGGGGCGGACATATCGATTTTGACTGGGAGGGTGTAGTCACGAAATGAGACCGACCCATCAATGAAATGTGAATCCAGACCGACTCTTGGTGAGTTGGTGTGTTGCAATAAAATTGAGTATAAAGCATAGAAATTGATGGCATTTATTAGGAATTTTGCAAGAACACGTACAGTTTGCTGTGAAATGTTATATTTTTATTAAGTGTCCGCGTTTAGTAAGGTTTGATCATGGATTAGCGATTTCGTCTGAAGATCGATCGTGTCTGTTAGATCGCGCTCACACGCAAGAGTCAAGAGTTCACCAAGGCGTTCCTGGTTCATTACTGAACACATAACAGTTTTCACTGATTTCAGCTTTGAAAAGCTGCGCTCGGCTGATGTGGAACTGTCAGGCGTGTAACTATAGGATTTTTGATTGACCGAGACACTTCCGGGGGGGGGGTCTGGGGGCAATTTTTCATTTTCTAAGGCTTAGAAACGCTATTTCCTGCATTCTGGGAGCAGTTCAAACGAAAAATCAATTTCATATTACAGTCACACAATGACTGTAATTTTATACTGTAGTTTGCCCCCAATCCTGAGGTTAAGAATTACAAATATTTTTGGTCGAACATCATTGATCAGGTGCATAATAAAAAAGCGTTTGTGCTCAATTGTTGTAATATTTGGGCACTGGCCCGCACTTTTGTTATTGGGGTACTTGTGCACCCACACAGCCTCCCATTTCTTACGTCACTGTAGGGCAAGAATGATGCTTCTTTACATGGAGAGAACTACAGTCTGTCATTGAACTTGAACTTGATTGACTCATATACCTAGTTATGGGCCTGACTGTAAGCAACAATTGGAAACATCGCTTAGTCAGTGGAAACAATTTTTCGCTCCGTTATTTCAGATAAACCAGTGCGTTGTTCACTGATCGAATTTCTTGATTGCAGTAGACACAAAAAACTCTTTGTTAACAAAATTCATATGCATATTGTGTTACATGTGAACATACTTCCTAATATAACTCGGCTAGAAATTCGTTTTTGCACTTTGCATCTTAAAAATAAAGTTTAGGGACCGGAGAAATATTGTAACTAATGTTAGCTATTTTAATCGATATTCATCGCATTTGGAGTCTGATTTTGGGGGTTTGAAATTTTCACTAATATAGAATATCACCTGTGTATGACATTGCAGAACCTAAATTCCAAATAAAAGTGCCAACACGTAATCGTAAAGTGGATATCTCCAATCTCCATGCTTGGAAAGTAAATGGACACTTCATCCCTTTGAAGTGATAATTCGTTCATAAACTCGCGAAATAAGTACGTAATATTTCTTCATATTATTCCTGAGCTGTTTGATCCGTTTGAGCAAATTTCCAACTCAATACTCAACTGATAGTTTGAGTCTATCTCAAGTTTCGAAAATATTTCATTTGCTTCGCAAAGCACTATGTGTAAACAAACGCATAATTTTGAGACCGACTGCACGTAGTTTGAGACCGACTGGATCATTTATCTGGGGGGGGGGTGAACCACCCCCCCACACACCCCCACATTTACGCCCCTGCTGATGTAGTATAGACAATATAGACAACCTTTAACAGATAAATAACTTTATATATTTATAACTTTGTATACCAGTTTGTACACGATTCCGAATACCAGTTTCATGTTAAATAGTTAAATAACAGTTACATAATTGGCACCAATAAATAGTTTCATGTTTAAGCAAATTTAGTCTTGTGTCTTTACTGTTGTAGTTCATTTGTGTCTACATTTTACACAGCTACTTGGTAAATTTCCTGCAACCTCTTTAGATTTCTTGTGCTAGTGTTTATTCCCAATTCCTTCAATTTAGACCTGATCATCACAGGTGTCATATTTTCTGTTTCATCCACACTAGTACTGTTTTCTTCACTGGAACTACCATGACATAAACGGTGTTGCTTTGCCTTATTTTCAATGATGCCATCTATCCAGTAACTCTCAGCCTTTTTTATGTATTTGCATGGGGTTCTTTCAACCTCACTTAGCAAATCTATACGCTTTCCTACCATTAAGACATCTCTTTCTGCATCCCATTTGCTAGACTTTTGCAAATGTCTTCTATGGCAGACATCATTTAATTTCTCAACTCCTATGATAAATAATGTAAAAAAGTTTTTCTTTGATGCCTAAAAATGTGTCATTATTAGTTCATTGTAGGCTGCCTCACCTACCGAAAACATATCTTGGATAAACTGAATCTGTTTGATTTTCTCCTTTTCCTCTTCAGGGAGCTGTTGATATTTTTTTCTCTTGGTAAGTAAAGGACAGAGTATGATTGACTCCTTTCTGGTCAGTAAAGCTTGCTGAGTTGAGAGTAAGACCATATGTTTCAGCAAACCACAAACCTCTCTCAACATGGGATTTTAGCTCTGTTAGTTTTCCTCTTTGTTGTCATTTTCCCACATCAGTCACTACTTTGCTGTTGTTATTCATATCATCCGAATCTGCATGCTATTGTTTTTATGTATTCTCTGAGTTGTATATTTGTGCTAGTGATTTCATCATAACTGTTTTGCACATCCTCCAGATTATTTTCCATCTTATCTTTGGCTTGACAAGCGGTTTGCTGGTCATTTTCTTCTAGTAATTTTTGTTCATTTTCATGCATTCGGCTGATTTCATCCTCCATGTGATCTATATGCACAGATACTAGATCTTGTCGAATAGCAATCTTCCTTTGACCACTGAGATACTGACCTCTAGCACAACCCAATGAACTTTGTAGATTTGTTTTTGACATTACAGCAACTTTCGTATAGCAAACTCTCAATTCTTGTGCAATCTTTCTGTATTTTCATTCCATACTCGGCTATACAGACATTCAAAATTTCAACGTAGGAAAAATCTGATAGGTTTCTGTTCTCTTTCAGGTCATACCATACCTGTAGGTGCTTGTTCGGAATACATACCATTAGACTAAATTTGTTTCCCGTTGAACATTGTTGTCTTACATAATTAAGACAATGTTAGGTTGACAAAGAAATCTCTTGGTTGAATTTATAGCATTCACAAGCCTTTAAAACGTCAGACATATTAAATTTACATGTTTAATACTTCCCGCGAAGTTGCGTCAGAAGTAAAACTCCCCACATTTTGTACACTGATCAACAAGACTGCTTTACGTACTAGTCCCAGTTTCCAAGCACTTCGAAATACCGCATTTCTAAGCTTTACTTTGATACCAAACATGGTCGAAAATAGGAAGAAAATCGTGAGATATTTAGATTCAAAACAACAGCATTGTTGTTAGCTTTATTCATTTTTAGATGTTTGTAAGTTTGTTTTAATATCCAAAGACTTTTTAGTTCCAAAAAGGACAGTGTTCATCATGTTTGATACAACCGGAAATCATCGTGTTTGTGGCAGTATATGTGAACATTCAGAAATGAACTTGGAAAATAGTCAAACTATAAACTACAACAAAGCCAGCTGGATTGAAACTTTGCTATTTATCGATTTTTCACTAAAAACACGGTATTAATGTATGCATAAAGGGAGCTAAACCGTACGCTCAAAAAGGATGATGTTTGCAATCTTGTCCTAGTACAATTTTCATTCAGTGGAGAGACAGAAGCTTTCTCTTAAGGAATCTGAGTTGGAAACTTGTACAGGTACATCAGGAGCTCGTTTATTCCTACATGTAATTTTAATGTGTATGTTTTCTAGACAAATTGTGGCGTCCATGTTTGTTTTGGTAATTTGAGTATATTGCTGACCATATGCAGGCTCGTATCCGGCATTTCTGCCCACGAAAAATGGAAACATGTAAGTGACTGTGAAGCATCACAGGAGTTGTATTCCATATGGGCTTTGCATTGGAGCTATGTAGTTTTGTGTTTAAAAAGTAAAAAGAAAAGCAATAAGGCAATTAAGTGATAAACGAGGTGGAATAGTACACCCACATAATCCAAATTTGGGAAATGGTGTGATGATAAGTCAAATATATGTGCTGAGTCCTCTAAGTAGCCACTACATAATACTATGAACAGTTCCTGTTCTGGAGATAAAGCCCTTGCCTTCCCTTGTTTCTTCTGTTCCTCTGAAGCTGCAACAATGTACATACGATGATTGCATGCTGCTGTTCAGTGCATTTGTGTCATTTGTTCTGTGCATTTGTGCCATATCATATTTTTGTTGTAACTTATCATAATTTGCTTGAAGCAGCTGGAGCTTATCTATTGTATGTTCGTCACTCTCCTGTAAACTATCCACTTCAGGCTCATTGCTACTCGTAGCTACATGATTAACAATGAAAACATTTCTTCGTTTGGTAGGTTGAACACACATCATTGTGGGAGCCTGGATTACAAATTCCTTTTCTTTTCAATATTTGGTCCACTTTTTCCTCAATTGTTAGTTCCTGTGATATTTTGTGGTAGGAAAGGTCTGCCCTACGTTTGCTATTGTAAATACAAATAGGAACACAACGTGTACGTCTCCCACTACTGGTTGATGTTTGTGATCAGTGGCGTTCCTGGCCATTTCTAGTTGGGGGGGGGGGGTGGCATCCCATTTTTACTGACGAAAAGGGTGTTTTCCTTTCCAATTGTCGAACATTGCAATACAAATTTTTATAGTATAAAAGTTTTAATTTGATACAGATTTGGTAATTTTCAAGTATGATACCTGTTGCACATTATCAAAACTAGATTTTTATCATTCTTGATTTATATAAAGACCACGAGTTAGCTACATTATCCAACTCAAGTTCATCTAATATATCTACAGATGAAGATAAAATCATCAGGTCATCAAGACTGTTTTCTTTCATCGTTTATTGCAAATAGCTTTTAACAAGTTTTAGTTACTAAATTAACACTTGTTACTTGCGACAGAAACTGGAATTGTTAATGCAAGCTGGTATGTTTTTGTCAGGTTGGGGATAAAACTGTTGTTTTCCAAGTAGACACTTTTCTCAATATCTAAAGATATTAACTTAATCTCTGCACACATAGAGTATGGATCTTTGAAGTCCTGTAGAAATGCTGCACATAAATTTTTGACTTCTTGCTTGGAACAATTGGGTAAATTTGCTGGAAGCAAAACAATGTCTGATACAAGATGATCTAATACCTTAACATTTCTTTCTGATAGTATTGGCTAAAGCTAGGTACAGTAGCATTGGCAAAATTTTCATCACATTGATTCCATACGAGTCGCATTTCTCGGTTGCTGCTGATATAATTCCCTCCATAGCAACATCATCTTCAAGCATGCGCAGCATTTTGTTTTGGGTTTGCTGTAGTACTTTGACACTCGCCTGGATATCTTGCTTGATTTCACTACACCAACATAGTACACTACACCAACACAGAAAAAATTCATATTACTAGAAAACATTGGTATTGAAGGAACTAGATTCTGGTCCGAAATATCACTTACTCGAACCGTCCTGACCGCGTAGCTCAGTTGGAAGAGCATTGGGCTAGTATTCCAAAGGTCGTAGGTTCGAATCCCACCGTGGCCGGGCATATTTTTCAAGCTCGCCCGGTGTGGATATACACTCAGAGTAACACCACAGGTATTAATCCAGTTTGAAAAGTTAAATTGAAAATATGTGCAAGAGGTTTGCAAATCTCTTGTTTTATTGCTTTTACCATTTTATCACACCACTGTGATCCTTTTGTGAACTACAATTAATTAGGGAATAGTCATTATACAATTCAATTTCCCTTTTATTTGTGTTGCAAAGAAACAATTCTAGAATACTAAAAAAAAAACTTCGATCTAGTTTTTTTGTTGTATGTGAGCAACGTTTAGTTTGCAGTAGCAAGGTGTATCAATAATTGCAATATTTCTTCCTGAAACTCATGCTGTTGTTATTTTTTGTTAAGTTTGAACATGGTCGATATAGTGGGAAGGAATACAAGAAAGTTTCTGTGATTCTGACCATCGATGTTAAGAATGCTATGATTTCCCAACACACGAGAAAAGAGGCCCAAGGTCTCCCAAAATCATTAGTATGTTTTCACAGTGAATGGTCGTAATTCAGAAAACCCTACTAGATCTCACTATGACCTGACGAAGCCATGCAGAAAAGTTAAGCTTGGTCAGGTATTTGTTAAATCAACCAATCTGTGGAAATATGTTGTGATTGTCAGTCAGCTCATTGACATGAACGAATCTGAAATGATTGTTGGCGAATGACCTGGGTCATGATTCGATGTCCACAAGGAATACTACAGGTTGCCTCGACAATTTCAGTGCAATTTTAGCAGTGCTAAGGTAAATTATCTTCTGTAATTGTACATGGAAAATATAAAGAAACATATTTTTCACAATAGTAAAATAGGGTGTGAAACTTTATATAAATTTGTCATTCTTGTTGTAAAATACACCGAGCTATTTGCTTATTTTTATATCTAACTATATGCCTTACAAGTTATATTTTGGAACTTCTTCCTCAATAAGCAATTTTCTCTTAATTGCTAAGTAACGATCTCACATGGCAATGTTTATTATAATTTTTTGTAGTCTGCATACTTATGTTAATTGTATTACAATAGATACAAATTGCTCCCAAGTGATAAGTGGCGTGGCAATATCCGCAAAATTTTGAATAAAGCGACGATAGTATCCGGCCAGACCAAGAAATGAACAAACTTTATTTTTCGTTTTGGACCTCGGAAACTGTAATATCGTTTCAATGAGTACATCTCTAGGGGAGATTGTACCACCCCCTACCGTATGGCCAATAAAATCTACCATATAGGCATAGTAATTTTGCATTTTGACAGCTTTGTGTGTAATTTTGCTTCTTGTAACCTGTCAAACACTCACCGTAGATCTGTTAAATGATGTTCAAAGGTGGTGGATGTGTCAATTTCCACACTGTCAATATATGCACTGGCAAAAGCCTCCAACCCATTTAACACCTCTTATTTTTCACCCTGCTCGGTTTCCTCTGTTCTTAGCGGGGAATATATTCAATATTCCACCCTAATCAATTTCCGTTTAATAATCCCCTCTAATATTCACCTGCAATTAATAATCCCCTCTAATATTCACCTGCAATGTCTTTGCAGCACAAAAAATGAGAAAAAAACAACATAACGAAGGCAATATGGCATTAAGAATTATTTCTATTCTCACTCATTAACACGACCTCGCAGTGTGATATATGTAATATGGCATAACGCAATATGGCATTAAGAATTATTTCTATTCTCACTCATTAACACGACCTCGCAGTGTGATATGTGTTTATTCACCTCGGCACTGCGCGCCTCGGTGAATAAATCACATATCCCCTTGTTGCCTCCAAATAACCCTATACATATTTCATGATGCGTTGAAACGTTGCCGACACGGTTTTCATGCGAAAGGGCATGACTATAAATTCAAATAACTCTTGAGAAGTTATAAAAGCAGATTTCAGTATAGAATCCTCATTTAATGGGATTTGCCAATACCCGTTGGTCATATCCAGAGTCTATATATATCTAGCTTGGGCTACCTTTTCTAACATTTGATCCATACGAGGGATGAGATCTATGCATCCATTTTAGTAACATTATTCAATTTTCTAAAATAACACAAAACCTAATTGTGCCATCCAGTTTAGGCACTATAACCACAGGGGATGCTGATGGACTTTGAGGGTCTCACTATGCCCATTTCTAACATTTCAGTCTGGTAAGCTTGTAAAATTGTTCTTGGAGTTCTTCATCATTAACAAACCTACAGGGTCGACAGTTCTTCATTATTGGCATTGTCTTTACATTCATCAATCAGCATATAATACATACCAGCTCATCAACCTTGTTCCCAGGGTCTTTCTTAGAACGGCGCGAGGCGAAGGAAAGACCCTGGTTTCAGCTGGTCACATGTCACCCAGATTCTGGGTGATAAATTAAAATGATACTATGGGCAGGGTGGGAGAGGAGCGTGTTTGTCGCATTTGTAACAATATTTGCAATTTTGTGTGATGAAATTTAAATTTGCAACAAGAAATCGTGAAGAGAACTGCAATTAAAAATTAATATTTTTATCGTGATGCGACTTTCTACTCTATAATCTAGTGTCGAGTTACAATTCAAGCAAGTTGGATCAGATTTCAACTTATAGACTTGCCAAAGAAAGCACGCCTGGGCGGCGTGGCAATATTAATTTAAAGCCTACAAGAAAATTTGTATCTCTAGACCGACCAATGTGGTTTATATTTATTTAACTGTTAGTATTAAAGTATATCCTGATACTCGAACCAAAGAATATATTTATTGATGAGATGTGGAATTGGAACAAAATAGCGAGATCTTTTGATTTCCGAAATATCGCCAAACGGCCATGACGCCAACTGTATCGAGATTGTTGATTATAAAGGCCTTATCACAAAACTTAAATCCGCCAAAGACTATAACATTTCCTGGAAGATCTCAACGATCATGGTATATATGTCAAAGTCTAGCTGTCTGTTGAAAATCTACGGTATTACAGTAAAGTCATACATCAAAGATAAGTCAAACGACAATATATTTGTCTTACTGTTTACTATTGTGTTTATACCACATTTATAAATTTTATAAACAGCTTTCTTTGATACAAGCTTTAATTCTCTGCTTTATATATATTCTTAATAATACAAGTGAGATTTAAATTTTTTGCTTTGTGAAATAGAATACCGTTATTTTTTAATGGACACCTTGTATCATCTCTATCATATCCAGGATTGCTTGTGTGTAAATAGCCTACATGTATCACTATATATACCACTATTAAATAAATATAGAAATATAAATGAACTTATTGAACTAGAAATAAACAGATGATCGAGACACAATGAAAACTGTTAGTAGCCTTAGTAGAAAACTCGAAAATTTATGTGTATTTGTATGGCAGTCTGCACGTTTGACACTGTACTGACCCTGTACATTTGTGATGTAGATAATTTATGGCCTAGTTGTGTGCATATTAGGAAAATATTATCTGACCAAGAAAAAGGCTAAAGCCTTACTATAATTAATGAATACGAATTATGTACTAAATCCAAAATTTTAAAGATAAATCACTGACAGACATTTCTCTGTTTGGCTAGTATCAAATGTTTACATTTGCTGATATTGGGCTCTACTCTCTAGTCCTAGACAATACAATTATATAATATTGTTTCTTTTAAAAATCTTATAAACAAGACGTGCAAACATAGCACCGTTTACAAAAAAAAGGACAAATCTAATACGTGTTTTAAAAACATTAGATATGTAGAAATGGTGACCACTGAAAAGCCCATAAACATTTGTTATAACACCGCGCTCGAGTGTGAAGAGAGCATTGAATAATAATAACACGAGAGAGCACTGCGAGTAACGATTTGCTTGGTTTCTTGACTTGACTGTTGGTAAAAATGTAAGAATGTTCTTGTAAATTCAAAGCAAATAAAATAAACAAAAATTAGCAAGTATTTTGAACTTACTGGTATAATAGTTAGCAAAATTTATGTTTTTAACTGTTTGTAATTTGATACTAGAGACCTTAAGATTGACGTTTACGGCAAATGTCAAACCGCTAGCGAGGTGTTTAATTTTGCAACTCTATTATTATAGCTTTTACACCAGTTTTGAAATATGTTAAACTTATTAAACTTGTGCTCTTTAGCAATGATTTAAGAAAGCAAATTAACCACTAGTCATGCCATTCACCAAAGCAGTAAATTAAGATTTGGCGTTTGAAGTTGGCGTTTGGCGTATAAATTTCATGCTTTAACGACTACAAGCCCTCGTAGCAGTTCAAGCATGAAATTTATACGCCAAACGCCAACTTCAAACGCCAAATCTTAATTTACTGCTTTGGTGAATGGCATGACTAGTGGTTAATTTGCTTTCTTAAATCATTGCTAAAGAGCACAAGTTTAATAAGTTTAACATATTTCAAAACTGGTGTAAAAGCTATTATAAAAGAGTTGTAAAATCAAAAACCTCACTAGCGGTTTGACGTTTGCCGTAAACGTCAATCTTAAG
>CACRXK020014653.1:0-12890 GCA_902702795.2 Paramuricea clavata
CGAAACGTTTGTTCGCCACCACAGGCCACAGCAACCTAAGTTAGGTACATTATATTTATTGTATATTTGTGATTTTTGATAAAAACAATAAATATTTGTGTATATTTATCATCAATTATAAAAATACAAAAAATATAATACATTTAGTTAGGTTGCTGTGGTGGCGAACAAACGTTTCGTGAAAATATTCACCCCCCTGTTATGTAACCCACGAGGTATTTTCGCGAACTTGCGCGTGACTTTTAAATTATTTCTTTTGAATTCTAACAGGACAATTGTACTGGGAGGTTTTTCCTCCCAAGTACAAATAATATTTCCAATTTTTGGATTGGGACTATTCTACAATAAAGTACTCTTGGATAATGTAATCTAAATACATATGAAAACGAAGAAGTGGCATTTATCGGGCAGAGAAGCGGCGAGCCATTAAAATGGCGGCAATTTGACGAGATATCGAAGGACACATTATCGAAGATAAAATACACTGCACTGTTTCGAAAGTGGATGAAACCTTCTTTGAAATCTTCTTCAGCCATTTATGATTATGTAAAAGTACAATAACTGGATGATATTTGCGTGATTCGGTGATAAAAAGGAAACAAGACGGCAAAATATGGCTGAAATCGCGTTTTCGTGGGGGGTAAGTTAAATAAAATGTATTATATTTAAAGAAAACAATGACAATCCTTATGAAATCAACAATATTTATATTAAATTAAGCATAGCTTTTAACCCCATGATAATTTTTTTTAGGAAATAAGAATATTTAATTTCTGCCTGGCATATTAGTTATTTTATGCATAATCAGCAATTTACCTGGGGTGGTGGTGGTCATTTTCTTGTAAAATATTATACTTGGACAAATTTTTCTTCCAATGACCACCCCTAAAAGCAACCCTTCTAAACACTATAAGCACTTCAGAAAGACTATCGCTTTTTGTTTTCTGAAGTTAGAGCTATGTCGACACTGCCGTTTCAGGGCGGGGTCATTTTCAGGACTTTCGTCCCGGATTCAGCTTTTGGCACATATGCCATGTTGACCGCCATGGTCATTTTACCCTAAAACAGTTGAGATTACCTGTGCTAAATGAAATGCATACAAACTCATATACAGGTCCTAGACTATTAGTGATAAGGTTAATTCAAAGAGCGTATTAAACTGGATAAACACGGGAATAGAACTTATGGTGTGTTCTGCACATGCGTATATCTAGGATAAAATCCCACAAGCGCAAACGAAACTATTTCTCTATAAAGTTGAGCTGAAAGGACTCACAGTAGGGATGGGCGATACCAGCTTTTTCATTCGATACGATATTTACTCGATATTTGCCATTTTTTTTCGATATCGATACCGATATCGATATTTTCCAAACTCGAACAACCACAACAAGAAAAGATTATTTTCATTTCTTCGACGCCAAAATCATGCTGGTTGAATACGTTTTCAACACGTTTATTTTCATGATTGTAACTAACATAACCACAAACTCTGATCCTGCCCGTGGACCATTAAGCACCATAGAAAATGAACTACTTTGATAGTATTTACGCCTATTTAGGCTTTTTGGCATCATTTTCATGATTAGTCCGCTGACCACAATGAAAAAATATCGCAGGCTCAGAAGTATCGAAACAATCGATATTTCTTGCCAGTATCGATACTTTTGTTCAAAACCCTGGTATCGATAGTATCGAGTATTTGGTATCGATATCGGCCCATCCCTAACTCACAGTGACCGTTTTGGCAGTGCTTCAGGCGCCCGATGATATTGTATGAGGAGCCTTTTAAAAGCACTGTCAACTTCTCATCTTGAGATGTTCACGTTATCGCGTGTACTTGTCAGGATGACGAAGGATTGCAAACCATGGAAAACCATGGAAATTCGGGCAAACGCTAGGAAAAATCAAGAAAATTCGGGCAGATTTATCAGAAAATATGTTAAAATCAGGTTATTTCATTACAATTCTTCATAAAAATTCGGACAAACTTTCAACTGTCATAAATAACAATTATCATAAATAATCTCACATGTGAGATTATCACTTTTATCAGTGCTCGAAGTACTATTTAAAGCACGAGTAGGAGTGTTTTATCACATATAAAACACGACGCGTAGCGGAGTGTTTTATATGTGATAAAACACGACTACGAGTTTTATTACTTCTGCTGAGTACTGCCGAGACTATTACTTCTGCTGAGTACATTAGCGAAGTAATTTTTAAAATAAACTTTCTCTAAACCGAGAAAATCAAAGCTAGAGTTTATGTAAATTAACATGATTTTTTATCACATAATATAAAACCACGACACGCTTATGATTTTTCTTTGTGTTTTCCTCCTGAATTATTAATCAGTCTTTTAAATCTCTATAAAGCACTATACTTTATATAATAATATAGAATAAAGATTTGTATGTTCTAAGACTCTAAAAAGGTTTAAATGTAGTATATTGCTCACAGGCTGTCAGAGAGTTTTTGTAGTACATGAAAGTGCATGTTTGCCATGTTGTTTATACGTCTGTAGTCTATGTGTTTTGCAAATTTAATACGTCAATTGTACACCTGTTAATACGTTTTCAACAGGGAAAGATAAAATGCTTAGGGTTCATTATTTATCGGTTGGGCGGGGGTGGGGGCGGGCTGGTAAAATAATGGGGGGGATATATTTTATAGGCGAAAAATAAAAAGAATGGTCTTGGGGAGACAATAAAATTTTATAGCATTGATATAAAGAAGATAGTAGAGAGATAGTGGCGTAGCCGGCGTAAATGGTGTGAGCCATTTTAGAGGAGGTCTGGGGGCATGCTCCCCCAGAATATTTTGAAATCTAGAGTCCCTGAAATGCGATTTCCTGCATTTTCGGGGTGTGAGTTTGCATAAGTCCGAAGACTGTATAATGCATAAAAGACATGATTTTTCGTGATGGAAAATGATGGGTTAAAATAATGCGAATTACTTTTAAAACCGAATGATGATTGAAAGTAAATATATTTTACATTTAAAAACCCAAAGTAAACCCTTTCTTCTTGGGGCCATATCTACTTACTTAGACAAGATTATACACAATTACATTGTGGATTTAGATTTTATTTCGCCCCCCCCCCCCCTGTTGGCTAAATCCTGTCCAGCATCCCCAAGTTGAAGGTCCTCTCTACGCCCCTGGTTGTAAAGAGCACACAAAAGAATAGGATGGGAAGAACTACCATACGCCCATACTATGTTCTTCTTAACTTTAATGTTGGAGGGGGGTGAAAAATTTTCAGACTGTTCTAAAGGGGTGGACTACATTTTTAAACACATTAAAAGGGAGGGTCATTTTTATTACGCTGTTTGAATTTTAGAATCCACCAGCTCCCCCCCCCCAACCGATAAATAATGAACCCTAAGTCAGTTTTATATTTCCCGGTGTACAATTGACGTATAAAATTTGCAAAACACATAGACTACAGGGGCCGGTTGTACGAAGGCTGCATAGCGCTATCCACCGGATAGTGATTTTTTCAAGCTTTGTTAAATCAGTCGTTGATTGGTATAACTCGTATTAAAGTTTAGCAGTATTTATAAGTTAAATGTTTTTTATACTTCTTGTGTCGTCTATATCCGTAGTTTCACAGTTTTTCAAACATTTTACAAAGGTTGAAAAAATCACTATCCGGTGGATAGCGCTATCCGACCTTCGTACAACCGACCCCAGACGTATAAACAACATGGCAAACATGCACTTTCATGTACTACAAAAACTCTCTGACAGCCTGTGAGCAATATACTACATTTAAACATTTTTAGAGTCTTAGAACATACAAATCTCGTATGTTACTTGTGTTACTCGTATGTACTCGTATTTACTCGTATGTTACTCGTGTGTACTCGTATGTTACTCGTGTGTACTTGTATGTTACTCGTGTGTTACTCGTATGTTACTCGTATGTACTCGTATGTTACTTGTATGTACTCGTATGTTACTCGTATGTACTCGTATGTACTTGTGTGTTACTCGTATGTTACTCATATGTACTCGTGTGGTGTTTTAGTCACGATCTTCCGAAAAACGTTGTTGCCAACGAAAGTTGTTGCAGATCTGTAAACAAGTTGTAACAAGGTTGTTGTCAAGCTGATATCAGGATGTGTTCGCACTGCTTTATCCCAGTTGTTGTAACAAGTCTGGAACAAGTTGTTGTCCGCCTTGTTACAAGATTGATGACGGTAATACACTTGCTACAAGTTGTTCCAACAAGACTACAGACTGTTCGTAACAAGTTGCTACGAAGTTGTTGTCATCAATTTGTTTTAAACTTGTCAACTTGAAGACGATATCAGACATGTTGGAACAACTTGTGGCAAGCCTGTCGGCCTCGTCAAACTTGTTAATATAAAGATGAAGATACTGTAACTTGTTCCAGACTTCTCAACAACTGAGAACAAGCAGTTCTAGCACTTCTTGTTGACAAGCTATAAGGCAATTTGGAGTTTCAGCCATTTCTATCTAGAACACTATGACACTTAGCACTACCATATGTGTACTACATTGTCTACATATAAAGTAAATGCCTACTAAATGGTTTATCAAGACTTTCAATACGCGTATAGTTGCTCAAAGAACCTCGCGAAGAACAATTAGTTTCCTACGGTGTCCCAGACGCGACATCACAAAATAAATTTTGTATATTTACATTCCGCATTTTCGATTTTCGAATTTTCTGCATGTACGGTACCAAGATTTATTTTGACCGCCCATTAATCTACTGTTAGAGCTTTAGCAATGCCTTACAATATAAAAGTCATGCTTATAAAGCAAAGTGAACCAGTGTCACCGCAGTGTGAAAAAATTTACCCCGCCATTTCAATTGAGCCACTGTACTTGAGTCTGTGCTAGCCTGCGAACAGGCTCTCAAGCTGAAAAGTCTGTGCTTGAGTCTTGACATTTTTGTGGTTTTGTATTTCTTGTGCAATTACACTCGAGACCTGCGGCACCAACAAGATGCAAGGATATATTTGATATTTCAGTTTTTTACCTTTTACAGTATTCATTGTTAGCTTTCAGGTAAGTATATTGAAGCTTTTCTGAATGATTTTGCCTACTGTGCGTTCGCGTAGTTATAAAACCGTGTGAGGGTCGATATCTTGTATAAATTGACTTTTTGTTCACTGCCAGAACAGACCATATATCACCACAATTACCTGACATGAATTTTTTTAATTATTGATTTTGTCTTAATATGTATTTGATATTTCATGTGTCGTCGATATAAAAGTTTGATTCTGATCGTCAGCGACGTTTTGATAGTATTTCAGTTGTGACGATCGATGATTTCCAATTGCTCAACACTGAAATGTGGTGTCATTTTGTCTACAATAGATCAGTATACATATTTCTGAAGAACGCATCCTCATTTACATAGAAGAAAGCTATGACATGTAAACATCAAGGTCATCAATTAGACTGCATTGAGGGGAAAACCCCTGTCATTTTGAGAACATAGAACAACCCAATGAGAAGTGCAGCTAGCTTTCATTACTGAAGTTGCATGACATGCATAGGTGTTTATTAATGAACAAAATTCAGAATGACAAGAAGTGTGACAAATTTGCAACATTGGTTACAAATAATGGCAACATTGAATTGGCTGAACATTAACCCATTGAGTAGTGGCACTCTCCCCCTGATGAGAAACCACATCTGGCATTATAGGGTGCATTGCCACTTAAAGGGTTAATATCTGAAGTCATATGTTAAACCAAGTCATGTCTGTGATATATCTATCACATGTTAAGTTATAAATCACAAGCATCATGCTTTGATATTCTGCATCACATCATCTTACCTTAACCTTACCTAAACCCAGGGGCGAAACTAGCCTCTCTTAATTCGGGGGGTGTCTGCCAGAATTGCCCTGCCAAAAACAATGATGTCCTGCAGCAAATTTTTATTTCTGAGACCATATTTTTCCCAAAAATGTTGGCGAGCGAGGTGAAAAAATTTTTTCCGCACATTAAAAAACATGGTGCAACTGAAGCCATAGCTGAAATCCGGAGTTTGCACAAGCAGTGAGAGCTTGTTGTTGGAAAGTCCCTATAACTTCCTGACAAATGGTCTTCGCTTGAAACATAAAGTTTTTCTTTCACCGTATTTTTCAGGTAGTTGACATGTGTATCCGGGCCTTCACACTGCATCTGTCTATACAGTAATTGTATGCATAAAATGCGATGAAAGTTATTTGACATATATAAAACTTACCGATTTATGCCAAGAAAGCTATATTTAGAGAGCACAACATAGAGAGCTCAAGGTTCAGATTTTTACTTCCACTACTGCTACCATCAGGCCTGTTGCGGTATATTGATTTAGTCGATAAATATAGAAATTTCAAAAATATCAATATTTGATACTCGATTTTTTGAATACCGAAAATATATTGAAATTATTTATTTCCTGGTAAAGTCGCACGTAAATAGTAAATAAATCTTTTTAACATTCATAAAATGACCATATTGCAGTAAATAAACCTTTTGATATTTGATTAGTTTCACACAACTTTGTTCTTTTGCTGTTTTTGATGCGGTATACATTTATCTTGCTGTTTGTGATGCGGTATATTGACTAAACTACATTTCGTAATTTTGCTAATAAATTTGCATATTTTTTATATTAAAGTCGATATTTTCGATATATTTTTTTATATCAATATATCGAAATGTTCCAATCCGCAACAGCCTAGCTACCATTACCATTAACCAATTAGTTGCATACCTTAGTCTACCTAGTGTGAGAGGACTAGTGGTAGTGGAAGTCACATCTAAACCTCTCAAATAAACCAGTTGGAAAAATTATCAAAGCCGAAGTTTGTGAATATACGCAACTGCTGAACCTATGGGTTATATTCTTCAAAATAGTCATGACTAGTTCTTGCCATTTTCAATGTGTACTCTTTTCTTTCAAATGTGTGCTCTTTTCTTTCAAATATAAGTCAGTAAAAAATATTTCAGTCTTTCATTGGTGTTTTTTTTTATTTACTGTAGTAAGGCAGTCACACCCACCCACCATGTCACTGACATCAGAACTCCATAGTTGGCCTGCCATTGAGTTTATAATAATAATAATAATAATTTATTCAAACAAAGTCCCAATATTGGAACATGGATTATTATTCACAGTTGAGTGTTGGTTTGAGCCAATCAGAAACCACAAAGTCACCAAATGACCTTGCTTTTACTCTCGATTTCAATTTGCTTTTCAAAACTGACTTCCAATGTTTACTTGTAAATTCGGAATGTTCATTGTAAAGTTCCGAAGTTTGTTTCGAAGTTCGTTACGATGATTTACGATGATTCAATAGCAAGCGATTTGATTGGCTGGTTCACTTAACTAGCCAATTACAACTTACTAAACTTGATCATCGTAAATCATCGTTAGGTAACAAACTTCGAAACAAACTTCGGAACTTTACAACGAACATTCCAAATTTACAAGTAAACACTGGAAGTCAGTTTTGAAAAGCAAATTGAATTCGAGAGTACTTGACAGAAGTCACGTGATTTTACTCTGGGCTCTCTACATGCACCCTTGATCCGATTGGTTTGCTTCTAATTAAGTCGTTGTTACACTGTTCGTATATGTATTTCATTTTCACTTACCTGTATCTACCATAAAATAACTCAGTGGCAGTTAGCGTGGTATACCTGTATGCCTATATAGGGAATAGGACTGTACAGTATTTCACAATAGAACACTGTTTAGCTATATCTGTCCTTACCTAACTTTAATTCTCACCTTATTTGTTACTTTCATAATCTTTCTTATATTTTTTTAATAACCCTGTAGCTTCCTTTGTCTTTGAATCCTTTCTTTTTCCTTAGTAATATATTCTTTATGTGATTTACATTTTTTGTTTACACTTTGTTTTGACTAAATCCATCTGATTGGTTTATTTTTGTCACATGATCGCTTATATTCACCAGTACAAAAGCACATGTATTTTCCCGACCCCCGCTACTAGCTTCCCGATGAAGGGCCTTCGCTCGAAAGGCCGTCGTTTTACTTGTATATTTGAGGTTTTTCCCTTTCAACCCGCAGCTTTCTGATCATATGGAACAACCTATGGTATTGTGTAATTTATTTGCATTTTATAATTATAGGTTGAGTAATTAAAATGGGTGACAGCAATGAAAGAACATCTCTTCTCTTTGATCCGTAAGTATCTGAAACTGAACGGTCAAAACTTAAAGCACCAAGCAGGGCATGTTTTAAAAGTTGATATCTGCCATATTAGAACATACATGATTAGCACACAAATAACGGCAGTTACTGTACGTAGTAATTGTTTAAAATGCATCATTATCATCATCGTCCCATCTGTCCCCTCAAAAGGGGTGAAGTCACTTCGATACCTTTCTCCATTCTATTCTGTCGTCAACGTTATCCAGTTCCACCACTCCATCATCCCACACACAATGCATCCACCGCCTCCTCGGTTGTCCTTTTAACTAAGAATTTGACAATGTGTGTTTTATTTGCATCAACTTTTACGAAAAAGGTCTGGGTTTCACACAGGGCTTGAAAATGTACTTGTAGACCACTTTCTGGACATATATATATATATATATATATATATATATATATATATATATATATATATATATATATATATATATATATATATACTGTACAAGTATATGTAAAGCCGTTTTTACACTAGAGACCTATAGACCTTACCTAGGACAAACCTAGAACAGTTAGTCCTGTACTGTAGTGTAAAGTCTCAGGTCAGGCCTGCAGTGTTATTACATTTTCACTGACCCAAGACGTGCTCGAGACTAATTTCCATGACAACAAACGTAATTTTGAGTCTTTGATGTCAGCATTCAGTAGATGTCATTTTCTACTTTGTACAGTAATTCATTTTGCATGTATATAATGGCCAATTCAATGGGACTTGGGCCTTTAGTCAGGTAACAAATGTAAACACACCGTGTAAAGCCTGGCTAGATACTTCTCAGGTACAGGTAAATGTCAGTCCCTCAGTGTAAACACGGCTAGACTAACATCACATGCTCTCCCCCTGGAACCGGTTAACTGGCAGAGTGTCAGAATAGCAATCTTATATACGAGTTCAGCTTAGCCTCATCCCAAAGGCTTCATCCGCAGCCATCTCTTACAGTAGTCTTGGGTTACGGTGATCGAAAAGTATTAGACCCTGAAGCCTGATCTTAACCCTATGCATAGAGATGCCTGCAAAGAAGGCTACTTCCAGCCCCGCGTGTACGTCATTAACATTAACAGCTTGTACTGAACAGTACAAAGGAAAGAAACAAATGATCAAGTATCAATTGACATGCTACAAAACAAAAACTTACAAGTGAACGTACTAAAGCAAGCACTCATTGCACCTTAATCAAGGTGACGGCAGGTTATCGCAAAAACTGCATCCCATCAGCGACGCTACATCTCCATGACCATGGATGCATGGACCGCACAGTTAAATAATACGAGTCGACTTGTACCAAGTCTAGTACAAATACAGATTGGTGTATACTGTAATGTATGTAGAAGTGATTGTTTACTTTGCTTTTTCACTGAAGCTCGCAATCTTCTGAAAGTGAATTGCAGATTCAGCCACAATCTTCAGGTATACAACGTAAACCACATGGAAAGGCACCACCACACTACAATACCATAACCCAGAATAATTCCGATGGGGTAAGTGAAATATTTTCCAGTTTGTTGTTATAATAATGTACGGTAGTTCAATTGTTATTGTAGGTATTTGGCGTAATTAAATATATTATACGATGTTTATTGTTTAGTTCGATTGCGATAAATATAACTATCCCTGCAAGGTTTTAGTACTTTGCCAGCATGCAATGCAAATTAATAAGTTGTTTGAAAAAGTTGACCGAATTTATTTCCATTCTGTATAATTTTGTAATAATAGTTAGATGAGCGTTGCTCTATTTACGTACTAAATTCCATCTTTCTCCCATAACTTTATGCAATTATGTTTTACAAACCCAATAGTCTGTACATACGTTTTGTGCTTGTATACAGTATATATATATGATTTTTTCCCTGAGATTCTACTCGTGATGTAATGTGTAGGTGTTTTGATCTTCTTACGATTATGAGCCGGGCAAGCAGAAAATTAATTCTATACTTGACCACGGCTGGGAATCGAACCCGCAACCTTTGCATTTATATATATATATATATATATATATATATATATATATATATATACACGAGGCGCAGCCGAGCGTTTTATATCTGATAAAACACGACTACAAGTGCTTTAAATGGCTTAAAAAACGACCCATCTTCTGATGAGTACATTAGCGAAGTAATTTTCAAAATAAACCTTGTCTAAACCGAGAAAATCAAAGCTAAAGTTTATGTAAATTAACATGATTTTTTTATCACATATAAAGATACGACACGCTTATGATTTTTCTTTTTGTTTTCCTCCTGAATTATTAATGAGTTTTTAAAATATATATATATATAAGTTTAAAGATTTGTAATCCAGGCATATTATAATTAATTAAAGTTCTCCGGATTGAAATATATATATATATATATATATATATATATATATATATATATATATATATATATATATATATATATATATATATATATATATATATATATATATATATATATATATATATATATATATTTCATCATTGAAATAAAGAACAATGCCCTATTATCCACACAACAATCTAAGACTACAATCAACTCCTTCAAAAAAGATTACTCATTAAGCCTGAACCGCGAGCCTTTTCAGGCTAAGAATGTTTTAAACTATTTGCCCTTATGCGAAGATCTAAGTATAATCGAAGATGTTTCTGCAAACCTCACTTTTGACGAAAATGAATTAGATCAGCGTAAGCAGGATTTATCCGATGGGTGTCAACATTTCAAGCAACGTGGGAAGCAAGGCATATGTAGGAATTGCGACCGATCCTATGCAAAAACCGTGTTAAGCCTTGATGCCCTTAACCCTGACCAGGTGAATCCCCGATCGGATAGGTCAATCAGCGAGTCAAATCTAAAGCATTCTTCGTTCCCTCATCTTCCAACCCCGAGACCCTCAAGTCTTAGACACGGTCAAGTTACAAACCCCTTAGGGTTTCGTAGGCACCATTGTAGTCGGTATCCTTTTTGTATCTGCGAAGCAGATATATATGCTATCGCAAACGTGCCGTGACCGTACCGTACCGTACCGTATCCCTAGCCATTCAGCGACGGGCTTATATAATTCAGGCAATTTATGCCAATTTAAGCCAATCAGCGATTCGTTTACATCAATTGTTTACATCGTGCCCGCTGATCTAACCTGCGAACGGGCATACTTTAGCCTCGTCAGGCCTCGTGTATAAATCGTGTTTTATATTCTTTCAAGAATATCTTGATATTTTTATCAATTTATCTTGAATTGGCTGTCTTTTTTTTATTCCGAAGTTATTTATCAACATGGAATCTTATCCTCATCTGGTAAGTAGTCAAATACCACATATTATATATTTAAATACCAAATTTGTGCAAATATATGTCCCACATATTTTACAATATATGAGTTCGCCAGTTCGGCAAATATTTACTATACTATCTATAGTTAAATATTGCCGTATCTTCGGCGTAGAGTTTACATGGAATGCACTCTGGAATTTTTTATTAATATATTACACTGTATAAAATATTGGATATTTTCGAGGATATTTTAAGCCATTTGTCAACATAGTTCACAAAAAGATTTATACAGTATTAAAAACAATCCTTCTGTGACTTCTGTAGTATTTTAAACAGTGAAAACATTCTCAGGAGATATTGAATTAAATCCTGGTCCTGTATTTCTGTATATTGACTCCATAACTCTGTTCAAAACAACAGTCCAACTATAAAGCTGTCATCAAATGTAGTGTTAGAGCAAAGGTTGAAGATGTTATCAGTTAAAATACTTATGCATTTTGGTTTTACACATTAGAGTTAATTAAACAAAATTTTTACAAACATTTTCAAATAAAAGAATCCTCCCCCTCCCGAGCCTCATTACATTGTCATTTTGCTTTCTAACATAAATATTTTTCTTTAGAGATTAATACAAGAATGAAGAATGAATGTGCTGGATATTGGCTGGATAATTTTGTCAGAACAACCAACTTGCAAGACAATCTTACCTAAATTCATTGTTATGGAAAAAAACTTAACAGCTACAATGAATAATCATATATATTATATGGTGGATTTGATCAATGGCACACAATGTACAAAACTAAACTTGTGATACCTTCTACTCAAACCGATAATCTCCCACAACACGATTGTTTTTGTGTGAATGTGCTGTACGTGTTAAACCGAACAGTGTAGTATATCATTAACTGTGCACAGAACTGGAATTTAATTATATACTTCACTCATGACCTTCTAAACATTCTCAATTATTCAGTGGTCTTCGACATGTTCACCAAATATTTTGTGTATGTTACTCAACAGTTAACATTGGCAAGTGTAAACAACAAGTGACATAACTTTTGCTTCATATGATTACAATAAAGTTTTGAAAATTTGATAAGTATGGATTGAATTGACAGGTGACAGTTTACTAAATAGCTGGCTGTATAGACACTTTGAATATTGTTTGCATGAAATTTTTATTTCCTGACTGCATAATTATCTGTTACAATCATAATCACATTATAAAGTTAGTTAAATTTTCTCGGTGGGGGGGTGGGGGGGGGTGGTTGTGGTTGTACTTGCCCTGCTGCACTCCCCGCTGTGTACAGCCCTGTTTTAAATCTTATCTGCCATTATAATAAGTGATGAAATATTTCAATTGTCCCATGTCATCTTCATTATTCAGTTTCTTTCAAGAAAATACAAAATGTGAATC